>JAODAL010068008.1:0-17021 GCA_025379985.1 Phyllomedusa bahiana
AAGGGGTAGCACAGGATAGAGGAAACGAGAGAAGGTGCTCCTTCCAGTGCTGGCGACAAAACACGCACGCCAGCGGATCGTCAGTTGCAGGACCGTCAGGCCTGTCATCGCTGGGTCAGGGCCCTGTGAATCTAAGTAACGAACATCGTCGCCAATCTGTCCTTCAGTGGTTAATGCAACCTGCATCTAGCAGTCTTACCTCCTCGTCCTCGCAGTCACGGCCACAAATGTCGTCATCAGCATCATCAGCATCCGTCCAACATGAAGCAGCCCAAATGTCAACTCGTGTACCCACCACTGTGGATAATCCTTTGTCTGAAGACCTCTTTGATGACAAAATGCGGTTGGGGTCAGAAGGCATGTTAAAAAGATCAAGAGGATGTTTTCTCTGCTCTGACGCCCAGTTACTGATGCCATCAGAGGAGGTGAAGGAAGCCGGTCAATCGGCAAAAATCCCCGGCGGTCGGCAACGCCTTGCAGTGCCCCTTGCTTGTAGCCCGCAGCTTCTGGATGCAGAAAGTCAGGACGACCAAGTCACCTGTGTTGATTATGATGATGATGACGACATTGCGGATCCATCCTGGTCTTTTCCGCAGAATTTGCTTGCGAGCGCTTCACAGTGGACGAGGAGGAAGACGATGGGGTAGTGTCAATACGGGTCCCGCCCCAAAAAGGGAGAGGGCGGTCGCAGAAGTCCGCTGATATGATTCCGCCAGCCACGGTCAGCGCAAACCCCGCTCCTCGCTTATCGCCGTCAAAAAGGTCCAGGACCTCTCAAGCCTGGGCCTTCATTGAGCAAGCCTCTGATTCACCCCAGCGATGTCATATGCCGCCTTTGCCGTAAACGCATAAGTAGAGGCAAGAACCTTAAGTGGTTAACCACCACCAACATGTCTAGTCACATGCAGCGAATGCATGAGTTGAAATGGAGGGAACACTTGGCCAAAAAAGGCCAGAAAGACGCCGGGCCTACAACCAGTGTCACACCCTCTGTCTCCGCCTCCTCCCTCCTCCGCCACCACCAAGCGTTCCTCAGCTGCCCACGTCTCTCAGAGTCATGATCAGGGATCAGCCTCCGCTTCAGCCTCCACCGTCGTCCGAGTACCACCAGCACCACCAGAGACCCATCCTACCCCTTCTCCTTCCGCCAGTTTGACGACCTGCGCGCCGTACAGCGGCCAGTCCAGCAGCCAGCCTTCGTCCTACCAGGTTGGGGAACTGAAGACACACCTTAACCCACACCATCCCAAAGCCAAAAGCTTAATGTCGGCATTGCCAGCTTTTATGGCCTTTGGAAATGTTTGCCCGTTTCCGTCCTGGTCGACACAGATGGGTTCCGCCACGTCCATGGTCCCTCTCGCCTGCCCCAATACCAATGCCAGCAGGCATTTCTTTTGCCAGAAAAAGCCGACCCTGCCCCTGACCAGCCACCGTGTCATCTAAAAATTACAAGCGCGTTGTCTGCATCTGATTTCCGGAAAAGTCCATCTGATCCACCGACACATGGACTAGTACCACGCCAAGGACGCATGTCTTGTGACAGCTCAACTGGGTGAGCTGGTGAATGTCTCTGGGGGTGGACTGTGGCTCTCAGGCTCGGCGCACGCTCTTCAATACCCAGGGATGGTGCACGGGCCTCTTTCACCCAAGGTTCCTCTGGTGCATCACGTCCGCAGTAGACACCAGGCCGTGTTGTGAAATTAATCTGCCTGGAGACCGTCCACACACAGGTCAGGAGCTGTGGACGGCTCTAAGCAACGAGACCGAGCGCTGGCTGGGTGACAAGAACCTTGTCCACGGCATAGGTGGTTGCGATAACGGGCGAAAATCTTCTGGCCGCCCTTACGATCGGTAGGCTGGGCACATCCCTTTGCCTGGCCACATGTCATGAAAACCTTGTCTGCCAGCAAATTTCTAAAGAGCTACCCGGGTCTGGACTTGCACTGTTGAAGAAGGCTCGAGGTCCTGAGTTCGCACTTCCGCTGTTTCGCACCCTGCTTCTTCCGCCTTGGCTGATTGCAGCGTCATTACGTGCCTCCCCGTCAACCGTCTCATTGTGACCGTGCAACATGCTGGAATTCCACCCACCACATGCCTCCATGCATGGTGGCAGCAGCGAAAGCCAATTACGCAGTACGAAGTGGACACATGGCCTGACAAGCAAGCGGTACGACCACGGGGTGTTACCACCGAGAGATGGAGGCACAGTGAAAGAGCTCGCACCATCCCTTGCCAGTTTTGAAGAAGCCACCAAAATGGTTAGTGCGGACATGCCCTTTGACAATGAGCATTGTGGTGATCTTATTCTGGAACGATCGTTGGACACTCTGAAAACAACCGGTCTCGCCAGCGACGAGGAGGAGACGGACACAGATGCGACACGGATGCCTTTCTCTCCGTCAAAAATCCACAAGGCCCCGACGTTTTCAACATTTTTCAACGTATCTTCATTAGGAAGTGGTTCGGGGTCCAGAGCTAGTGCAAGTTGGCGCATCACACTCCTCAGGTGTGCAATCATCTCAGGCCAAGTCATGGCTGTGTTGAAGCTGTTGCCGGAGGCAGCGGAGAGGAGGATGAGTAGGAGGTAATCCAAGACACCGATGTTACCGACACCCTGTGCCATGGAAAGAGGTGTGGCGTGCGAATTTGGATGCGGAGGAGGGAGAATGAGGAAAGCTCATTTGCTAGTCCCCTCGACCCAAGGCTTTGGAAATCAAGTCACCATCCTCTCAAATGAGTGCTTGGATGCTCCTTTCCTCCAACATGATCCTCGCATTAAGGCCATCAAAATGAACAACATTACTGGGTGGCCACCCACCTGGATCCCGTAACACAAACAAAAATCATGCACTTTCCTCCACCCACCCAAATACGAGAGTAAAAATTCAGAAATGGAACCTTGCTGAATGAATCAACTGGAGAACATCTGTTTGCGTCTGCTTCACGTTCCCCACCATAGTCACGGTGGAACAACATCAGCGACGTGACAGCAGTAGAGTGCCAAGTAGGCGTACGCAGCAGCAGGCAAGGTGCAGAAGCCTAATGTGACCACTGGCAATCTTTGTTTACCCACCTCACCAACCCATGCAATGCGTGGCACACATCTCAACACACAGAGATCAGCTTAAATCATTGTGCACCGACTATCTGCGTCCTCAACACCGATGTTTTTGCATGTGTTCCGGACCCAATATACTTCTGGAATATCCAAAAAATGGGACGAATGGCCCTATCTGGCTCGTCACCCATAGGGTGTTTGTCCTGCCCAGCAGCCAGCGTCATATCTGAGCGGACCTTCAGCACAGCTGAGGAGTCATTACAGACAAACGCATCCGGGCTTTTCCACGAATATGTGGATCGTTTGACTTTCATCTAGATGAATCCGGCATGGATCTCTGATGAATTTGTGGCCACCCAAATGCCGAGGGCACCGATTAGTTTTGCCGAGTCTACTATCACATCTCCTTTCAAACAGAAATGGTCCTCTTGAAAACTTTTTTTTTTAAAATAATCATTTCTTACTGCAATTTTATTCTCTTTTCCCAACAGATCATTTTGCTGGTTTTTGCTGAGAGAGACTGTAAAGAACAGCAAGGTTTCATGACAACACCGTATTCCATTTACTCACTTATCTTAAGAAGTTTTCGCATTGTCAATGGTTATTTTGAGGTCATAGGTAGCAGTGAGATAACAGCAAAAAATCAATGTCCTTTGGAACAGAAATGTGACTTCTAGTGGCCTTGCTCCCTCACAATTTTTAATAGTGGCTTAGAAGTCATATTATAATTTTTTGGGGTCATGTAGCTGTGAGATTCAGCAATAATCCAATGGTCCTTTGTAACAGAAAAGTGGCTTCTAAGTGGTCATTTCTCCCTCATAATTTTTTAAACAGTGGCTGAGAAGTCATTTTATAATTTTTTGGTCATGCTGCTTGAAATGCAGCAATACACAAGGTCCACTTATAAAAAAATGTTTGGTTCAAACACACAATTGTTCATCACAATTTACCAAAGTGGCTCAAAGGGTCATTCTTTGAATTTTTTGGGGCAATTTGCGTGACCATGCAGCTAACTACAGTCCTATCTAAAAAATGTGTTTCAACAGAACATTTGTTCTTCACAATTGACCAAAGGAAAGTGGCTCAAGGGCATGCTTTGAATTTTTTGGGGGAATATTGCTGTGACCATGCAGCTATACTACAGACCTATTCTAAAAAATGTTGTTTCCGATAACCGACATTTGTTCTACACAATTGTAAAGAGTGGCTCCAGGGTTATGGTGCTGTCAGAACGAGGAAATAGGTAGTGAACACTGTAATGGACACATATAGCAAAATGACTTAGTTTTGCAAGTTCTTTATAACATACTATCAATCCTGTATTGAGACAACCCATTTAAAATACAATGAAATAAAGAGAAACAAAGACATGTGTGGGATTCCATCCTATTTTAAAAATGGTTGTTTTCTAGAATTAAAGTCTAAAAAACTGCATGTACAAAAAGTCTGTTAAAAAAATTCTATCTCCTCTGAATTGTACAGGGAGGGTACAGAAACTTGACCAGATGTAGGTATTCAAGGACATTGAGTATTGGGAGCACAGGACATAGAACAAATACAGAGACCGATGTCCTCCAGCACGATGAGATAAAAAGAGAAAAATAATGCCAAGATAAAGGCACCTGGGTGTAACAGGAGCGTTAACCACCAGTATTTCCAGATGAATCTCTCTTGGTCCACACTCATACGGAGTGGCAAGCGCTACCAGGTAGTTGAATCTGTGTTGTACAGAGGACGGCCTGGAGTTTCTCCACACTTCCGCTTCCGCACTCTGCAGTCAGCACGTACAGTTTTCGTTGCCTCTCTAGTGCGTCATCAGGGCATTTTAAACCTGCTGTTAATAGATGACGGACGCCAGCCTGGGCTTTCCACGCACCCCACTTGTAACTAACTCCGGCCCTGGTCATGCTGTGGCCCCATGACAGGTATAGTTCAATGTCCATTCAACTAAAATGTGGTTGAAAGACTCCTTTTCCGGCACTTTTTTAAATGTGGGGGTCATGCAGGTTTGGGGCTTCATGCTGTGACCCAGGACAGGTATAGGTCAATTCCAGTTTCAAATAAGATGGGGTTGAAAGAAACATCCTTTCCGCACTATTTAATGTGGGAGTCATGCTAGGTTTGGGGCTCATGCTGTGGCCCAGACAGGTATCAGGTCAATGATTTCCAGTTCAACTAAAATGGTGGTTAAAAAGACTCCCTTTTTCCAGCACTTTTTAAATGTGGGAGGTCAATGCAGGTTTTGGGGCTCATGCTGTGGCCCAGGACAGGTATAGTCCCCCAATGTCCCAGTTCAACTAAATGTGGTTGAAAGACTCCTTTTTCTGGCACTTTTTAAAGTGGGGTCATGCAGGTTTGGGCTCATGCTGTGGCCCAGGACAGAGTATAGTCAAAATGTTCCAGCTGAAAACTAAAAATGGTGTTTGAAAGACACCTTTTATCCCGCACTTTTTAAATGTGGCGGTCATGCAGTTTGTGGGGCTTCATGCTTGGCCAGGACAGGTATAGTCAATTGTCCAGTGAAACTAAAATGTTGGTTGAAAGACTCCTTTTCTCTCGCACTATTTTTAAATGTGGGGGTCAAGCAGTTTTGGCTCATGCTGTGGCCCTAGGACAGGTATCAGTCAATGTCCAGATCAACTAAAATTGTGGTTGAGAAATGTACTCCTTTATTCCGGCACTTTTTTAAATTGGTGGGTCATGCAGGATTGGGTCGTCATGCTGTGCCCAGGACAGGTATAGTCAATGTCCAGATCAACTAAAATTTGTTTTGAAAGAGACTACCTTTTTTCCAGGCACATTTTAAATGTGTGGGGTCAAGCAGTGTTTGGGCTCATGCTGTGGCCCATGACAGGATAGTCAATGTCCAGGGTGAAACTAAAATGGTGGTTTGAAAGACTTCCTTTTTCCTGCACTTTTAAATGTGGGGGTCATGCAAGTGTTTGGGGCTCATGCAAGTGCCCATGACAGGTATATCAATTTCCAGTTCAACTAAACTGGTGGTTGAACGACTCCTTTTTTCCGCACTTTTTAAATGTAAATGTGGGGGTCATGCAGTTTGGGCTCCAGCTGGTTGGCCCCAGGACAGGCATATACAATGTCCAGATCAACAAAAATGGTGGATGAAAGACTCTTTTTTCCGGCACTTTTTAAATGTTTGGGGTCTCATGCAGTTTGGGGGCTCAAGCGGTGGCCCAGGACAGGTATAATCAATGTCCAGAGAAAACTAAAATGGTTGGATGAAAGACTCCTTTTTTTCGGCACTTTTTAAATGTGGGGGTCATGCAGGTTTGGGGCTCATGCTGCGTGCAAAGGACAGGATATTTCAATGTTCCATTCAAGTAACATGATTGGGTTTCACATCATACTTTCTTCTGGCACTTTTTAATTTGTGGGTTTATGTCAGGTTTAAGGTCAGCTGTGGTAACAAGACAGGGATAGTAAATGTCAGTACTTTTTTTCTGTGACTTTTATACCAAGTATGTGCCTAATATGTAGCAACTTATCCATCTTGACTGTTTTGGATGTTTAATTTCAGCTTCTCCAGCCTTTGTTTGGGGTGTAATAAGAAGGGTGTTGCTCTCCCATAGACATTAAATGGTCATTCTCGCTCATATCGATGCTCACTATCGAAAAACTTATCGATAGCGGACGACTATCGACTATCGAACAGATCTCGATAGCCAACGCAATCGCTCAACACTATAATTACCATCAGGTATTGATCTAACCACTAATTCTTGTGCCTTGCATGTATTGCAGCCATTTATTTGTTACTATACCAAGATAACTTGGTCCAATTATATCTTTCCAGACTGTCCCTGATGATTGTCATGGAAGATTGAAACATTGTTAGGGACGGACCATGATGATTATCAGGGTGTTTTTTGAATGAAGGGTTAGGCTGCAGACAGTAACTGCCCTTATCGGGGCGATAATCCTGTATCTCTCTCAGTTATGTAAGGGTATGTAAGCTTTATGGCCAGGTTTTTGTATATCACTCCTGGCCCCACCCATTGTTGTTGTTTGCCATCCCACAGTGTTTATGTTTAGCTCTATCGAGATAGATCCGATCCTGTGACATGTTCACTACAAATAATCAAACTATAACAAGTGAATTCTGTATACAAGAAGAGAACACCTATTCTACACAGCACTTGAAAGCTTCTCATGTTACATCTGTCATCAGATAAAGCAGTGATCTAATAACCACTACAGCTAGTTATTCTGTATACAAAAGAAATCATTAAATGCTACCCCGGTTCCTATAAAAGACCATTCCTTTTGCCTGTCATCCAGATAAATGTGATTCACGGCAAGCGGGTGCCCTATCACTCATGGGAATCGTGACTATGTGAAGCTTTGTGGTAACCAAGGGGGATTAAAAAATGCTGTAGCTCTCAGAGTTTTCACTTTTTTTAATCACATTACATGGTGGCAAAACCCCTTTAAAGAAACATCAAAGTGTCCGTCTACCTATATTTAAAGCATTGACATATGTATATTAGATCACAGACTAAAATATCTAAATATTTTTTAGATTAAGGGAGTGGATATAGACAGTACAGTCTTATGACTTATTTCATTATCCCTTAACAAAAATATATCTTCTTTGTATCAAAGATCTTTTAAAATAAATACTTAAAATATAGTAAACAAGATGTCAGTATGTTGAGCAAACTTATGTTTCAATAATGGCACCTTAGTCACTTTCTTCCACACAATGGATTCTATATATATATACACAATGGAATAGTACATGCATATAGATACAATAATATACAAATGAAAGGAGTCAAAGTGAAATATATAGATATAAAGACCCTTATACTACAAACTCCTTCCAATATATTTCCCATTCCATCTGAATGGCTCTAAAAACTGTGGCATTTAGCAGTGGCATTATCTTTTTTTTTCTTTTTAAGTCATGTGTACACCCTCAAATACTAATACCAATGAAGTAGTAGATATGTTAATAACCTGACAAAATGTCAGTGGTCAACTAAATTTAGATTTGGCAAAACTTACTTAAAAGGGTAAAAGAATATACAAAGCACTTCACATGATTCTGTTGCTTAGTTCTTAGAGAAACATCATTGTGATGTAAAATGCACAAAAAAAAATGCAACTACAATAATAACTGTGGGTCTGCTGCAACGTCACTTTTTAAGGTTATATATGAACAGCAAAGAGATATAAGGTGGGGAGCACTTTCACAGAAAAATTTCAGTGTTTTATATCTGAAAGACTTTATAATTAATATATTAATATTCCAACAAATATAAAAGAAACAAATCCAGCACATGTTCAAATGATGTTCCCCAAATTATAGTATAAAACACCTATATCATAATCCTAAACCTCCTCCGACATTCTGACAAATGAGTTTAGTGCATGGAGAGAATATTCCTTTTACTTTCTTAGACTGCCGCTTTTATAGTGGTAGCGATTTCACTGTGCTGTAGCTGAATTATATTTAACTGAAATCAATATGAATGGTTGCTGGCTTTGATGTAAAACAATGTACTGTAGATAGAGAACTTTTAGTAAATATAGCAACTTTTCATGCTTCTTCTATTGGCATTGTGGCAGGTTATGCTAATTGAAAAGTATGTTTTATCTTGTAGAACCAAGCTATCAACAAGTAGTTTTCTACTCCACTGAATGAAAATTGATTTTTCTCTAGGTGAACAAAAGGCGACACATAGTGAATACAGAATGCAGAAAATGTATCAACGAACATTACTCTACAAAGGCTTTGATTGTTTAACCAATGACATCCTCCATGGAATCAGCCAAATAGCCAATTATACTGTTCAAAAAACGATAGTATGTTCCAAAACTGTACCAATGTCAGTAAATGTTGTATTAATAAATCTCAAAAGCTTTAATATGGTAGAACGCAGTGTCAACCTTAGGAGTGTGTGACTTGTTTGATCTTGCAAGATCAGGCATCACTCCCATACATGGTGCCCATACCTAATAGACAGCTATTTGGGATATGTGCAAGTGGATGGGATCCAGCTGAAATGAACAGAACCTTTTGGTCTAATACTTTGCTTTATTATTTTCCTCAATCATAGGACGCTTGATGTTTTTGAACTACGCTTGTCAATACTTATGGGATTACTTTTGAGAGGTCCCTTATCAGGCTTTATAAGTGGAATACCGCTTTTTATAAATATTTAAATCCACCTGTCAACAGGTCAAGCAAAAAGGGCCTCCTCCCTTGCCCTATACCTTCATAGAAACAACAATAGACAAGACTTGTGGTCAAGCTGAGTTGCTTTCTTGCATTTTTTGAGACATCAATTTATGCAGCATATTCCAACATTTAGTCATTATTTGTCCTTTCAGGAAACAAGACAAGTGATGACAAACAGGTAAATACGTTATATTTTCTTTAAGTAGCAGAGGAGTAGCTCGGACAACCAAATGAGCGTTGCACGGATGCAACGTTTCAACGGAACCCCGCCCTCTTTGCATGCTTGAAAAATTCGCAAGAATATTTGAACAGCAATGATTCTATTGATATCGTTAATCTATCTAACACCGTTCTGACTGAAGATCAACAAAATGTTTTGAAACTGGGTTTTAATTTTGTGATACAGAAACCATTTAATTTGTTCTCTATTTTGAAAAGTATTAATAAATTCACAAGGGACTTGACTGTAAAAAGACACTTCTGGCAAGAAGAACTTGAAGTCACAGAGCAGTGTGACTCTTAATGAGTTCTCTAGACTTACATACTGTCTAGCAGTGATGCAGCTTTGATTCCTTCTTCATCTGAATTTCGAGTTAAGAATACTTCTTTTTACCCAGTACAAGCCAGGACGGAATCTATGACTACCTTTCAAAATTTGATTATGTGCTACCTTAGTTGTTTGCAGGATTCTCTTCCTAACACACCATCGAATATATCTAATAGACAAAAAAAGCTTTAGAGGAATTACAGGCTATGAAACATTTAACATTCAAAAGAGCAGATAAAGGTGGTTCAATTGTGGTTCTTGAAAATTAAATGTACAATTCTCAGATTTTTAAACTCTTATCTGACCAAAGTACCTATTTGAAATTACATACCAAACCTACATTTCTTTTTCAATCTCATCTTGCTAAGTTATTAGAGGAAGGAGTGGCGCTACGGGTTCTGTCTCCCACTTTAGCAGAACAATTATATGTAAAAAATCCTATTACACCACTACTATATGGCCTGCCCAAAATCCATCCTCCCCCGATGAGACCTATAGTCTCTGGCATTGGCTCACTCAATGAGTTATTGTGTGAGTGGTTGGATTTCCAGCTCCAACCTTTGGTCCCGGTGTCCCAATTTAAATTACAGGACCGGGGATTCCTGTTGAAAGCTAGTCAAGAGTGATATTGAGCCAAATTTTGAGTTATTTCTGTATTTTTTTCAAATATATTAATTAGCCTTGATTTTTACAAAGTGTGCATCTTTTTTTTGGTTTTTTTAGCTGATAAGTTTTGCTTTCTGAGTCCAAATGTACAACCCTTTTTAAACCCTTCTGTTGACTTAATACACTTAGTTCAGGTTTTTGTATGTTTTTGGGCTTATTTTTTTGGAAAAGGTTGCTTGATATGGTTTTCTTTAACTCTCAAAAAAGAGTACGAAAACAAATAACACAAGACATTATTTTAGCTGACAAAGCATTAGGCATGTCTCCATCTTTAGACTAAAATATAAAATCCCTTAAATCAGCCATGTAATGGGAAACCTTCTTTCCTGTATTGGACGCCCCATACACAGTAAATGCTGGCCCCCTAGAGACTCAATCCTAGGCCATTTTTTTTACGGTTTCTCAGGCGGAATAAAAAAGGGATTCGTGAGCAATACTCGACAGGTGAAGTATCATAAGCGCTTAAAACTTTTGTGTATACTTATTTTTCTCTCATAAACTGTAAATCTATCTCCCTTTTTTCGGGGAATCATTTTATTTTACATTTTATCATACTTGATTGATTTTTAAACTATGTAACAAAAAACTGTGTTATACCCTTATTACGGGTTTAATCTTCTATAAAGCTGTATTCCGAACTTGGGAAAAAAAATTATAAAACTTGAAAAAACAAAATGGCGCTCTGAGCGGTACAGCAAAAGGGTTTTCCCAGTAAATTCTGAACACCCATAATCCAAAATGGGAAAAAATTTGTGTAAAAATTTTCGTGTTTAAGGAAACAGTGTTGTAGTGAATGTGTTGAGATTCAGGGGTGGGATCGAGCCCCTTTCTGTTTTTTGGCCAACAAGTGGCACAAAACTGTAAGCAGGAGGAAGACAAGGAAAGCTGCAGAGTTAAGATATCAGTTTGTTTTCAGCAAAGGTAATTCTGCCGTTTTTAAACCAAAAAAAAGGGATAGGGGGGGGGGAACAGACAAGTTTGAAAATAAATATGTTTTCCGGTTTAGATTAAAATTTGTTTCCGGGTGTATATTTGGGTTTTATAAAAATTTGGGGGCAAACAAGTACAAAGAGACAGTTAATAACTAACAAGGTACGAGGGAGAGAGGTCCCTGCCATGGGAAGAGACAGAAGGTGAGAGGGTGCTTTTCTGGGGGAAGTAGTAGCAACGGGGTTTTAGCTGTTAAGGTCCCAGAACGATGGGTTTTTTTTGTTGCTTTTTAGGCAAGGAAAAGGAGAGGGAGTCGAGGTTTTGGACATGAGGAAAAAAGGGGGGGGAAAAAAAATTTAAAAAAAAAAAAAAAAAAAAAACAAGGAAAGGGGGGGTTTAGGGTTTAGTTTCAGGATTGGGGCAAAGAAAGGAGTTTTTAGCAGGGGTGGGAAGGAAGTCCCCCCCCTAGACAGCGGGTGGGGGAAGTTAATCCCCCCCCGTAGACAGCGGGTGGGGGGAAGTTTAATCCCCCCTCTAGACACGGGTGGGGTAATTGAAGTCCCCCCCGTAGACAGCGGGGGGGTTTGGGGGGGAAGTTAAGTCCCCCCTCGTAAGAGAGTCAGCTGGGAAGTTTGTCAGCTGGGTTTTTGTTAACCCAAGGAAAATATCAGTTTGTATATAAAATTTTCATCTATTGTAAAAAATTTTTTTCTGCATGTGCAGGGGCATTATATAAACAGCTCCTTATATTTCAGGGGTATTAGTTACAGAAAAGTGGGAAGGTTTTTCTTGTTTTCATTTTTCTAATGAATGAATATAGGAAAAGTTACTGTCTTATAATGCACTGATTGTGTGCTTTATTTAGGTGGCAAAAGATATATTTGATTTTGATTAACTAGATGAGGTGAAGGGTTTCCGCATTTTTGGATTTAAAATTGGAGTAACGCTTTTATTTGGGGGACAACTGATGACAGAAAAAAAACCACGTGGTTTTACTGACTCTTATTGTGTCACATGTTATTTTTTCGACCTTTGTTTTGGGGTTGTTTTTTTTGCTATAGCCAGTTCCAGTTCCGCAGAGACGATGGAGCCCTTTTAATTTTTCTTTCCTTTCTCCAAATTTTCTGCCGGGGATGGGGTTAAATTTCTGTTTATTTGGGATAAAGAAGGATTTCTAGTGATCGGAGATCTCATAAAGACCTCAGTGACATGACTTTTAATAAAGCCCTGGGGCATATAAAGATATATTTTTTTTTAAAATTAAGTTTTTTTTTTGGGGTTTTTTTTTTTGGGATACTACCCCCTATTTGTTTTTAGTAAAGGTTTTTTTTTCAAACCCAAATTAAAAAATTTAAAAAAAATTTTTTTTTTTATTTTTCCCCTTTTTTTTGGAGCTCCGCTGAGAAGAGTTAATATTTCTTTTTTTAGAGAGAAAGGGAATTGTGTGAATTGGTAATTGTCCTTGTTTGTGTTTGATTAAGTTTTTTATTCTGTAAAAACCCATTCAAGAATCCTTATGTATTGTTTGCAATGGTAGATAAGACCACACAACATTTTTAAACCTACAAAAGCAGTGATTTTAAGAAAATAGGGTGACAAACCACTTGTTGACTGATCAAGAGTTAATTATTGTGCTACAGATGAAAAAGGGGGGAAATGATTGTTTTTGTTCTTGTTTTTTATGCTGTTTTAACCCAACCATTATATGAGTTTTTAAAATTGTACACATATGGTTAGATTGTCATTGATGGAACTTTTTATTTTTTGGGAAGTCATTCTTGCGGGTCAGAAAGTTTTAAAGGGCCAAAAAGGGGCAGGTTTATTTTTTGGGTTTTTTTTTTTTTTGTTTTTTTGGGGGAAATTTCACACTCGGGGTTTTAAAGATAAATTGGAGGAACATACTGAAAAATCCAAAAAATACCCAAAACTCTAAAATAAACTTTTAATTTTAAACCAAAAAAAATACATTACGTATCTAAAATTTAACCTTAGTCAAAAAATTTTTTTTAAAAATAACATAAACACGCCCCTTCAAATTTTTCCCTACATTATCCTTAAATAGACCAAGTAACGCCCGAAAAAGGACCCCGTTTTTGTAGGCCACCCTATTAAATCACTTTATGCCCCAAAACCCATCAAAACTTTAAAACACATATAATTTCTGTACGGGTTTTTTAAAAAGAACATCAATTCAAAACCAAAACACAATTATCACTATTTTTTAAGATCCCATATAAAGTACTCAAAAGTCACAGCCCCACGATAAAAAAACCCTGCAATTTTTTTCTTTCAATTAGGGTAAATTCTAATATATCGCCGGTGGGGGAACAAAAATACATTTTCCAACATCATCTAAAGATCATAAAAACCTATCCTCGACGCTTTTCCCCCCCTCCAAATTAGGGGGTTCCTCAGGAGGACTCCTAGGGACCACATACTCAAGTTGTAGTCTCCTCGATAATGCTGATGTTTCTATGCCCTAAAACCCATCTTAAAAGGTTAAAAGCCCGTTGTTTACCGCCCTCAATGCCCCCCCACTCGGCGTTTTCAAATCGCTACTGCACATACCCGGCTTTGGGCGGTACGGCAACCAGCCCTTTCAAGGCCACGCCCGATAACCGCCATTTAAGATGGGCAAAATTTGCGCAGGGCCCACAAGGCGGCACCATGACAACCCACCCCATCCGCCATGCGTGAAAGCTGGCTTACGGGTATGCGCATGCCCCGGGCAAAAGCCGGGCTCATCCCCGGGCAAAATCATCTGCGCACGCCCAAACCCAACCCGCCCCACTAGACCTCCCACCACATCCTCTAAAATTCCCAGCGTGTTATAAGGGCAAATTCGTTCTATTTCTCCTTTCACCGAGTTTTGGGCCAGCTCAAACCATAAGAAAAACCCCTATACCTCAGGGGCAAGCAGCATTAGCTCTCCACCCCAATCACACCCAAAAAATTAATATAAATATACTACCAGGGGGAAAACATATACAGCTTATAATTTTATCACACTCTTGGGTTAGATAGAAAACCATTTCAGTATACCACCCACAATTCCTCTTTGGGGCCAAAATAACCCACAAAAAAAACTAAAGGAGGATCCCCAATAAGCATAAAAAAACATTTTTAAAAAAATAAATCAATACAATGCATGAAGGAAAAAAATTGGGGATCAAGAATAAACAACCCCCTGAATAAAAAAATCAACCCCAAAATGGCTATTTGCCCAATATACCCATTCTTTTATATTATTATGGCCACAGGATACCAAGAAACGTTGAATATATATACACCAGGAGTTTTCAAATAAAACACCCAAAAAATATAGAAGTTCGTTAAACCCCTGGCTGTATCTTTTCATTCTAAAGTCCCCCCTGTTCCTTACAAAGTAATTTTTTACAAGATTTCCCTTTCTTTAAGTTGAGTTTATCTTCTCCAACACAAAACATCATCCCGGGAATCCCCCTCATGCCCATCCGATTGCCGGCAAGAGGGGGGGTCACGTCATGTCGCACATCCCTAATGTTCACAATGCAAAATTTTTTAAATTGTCTGGTCCTTGCCTTATGTTGTTTGCCAAGCAAATTACAGAGATAAACAACTCCCTGGGTACAGCAATTTAAAACACGAATGCATAGATCTTTCCCCGTCCCGAACCTTTTAAAACCTTTTGGGCTCAGATATCTTAAAAATGTACATCTTCCGATCTAAACATTCCCAAAGGTTTACGTTTTAACCATTTCCTGTTGGGTTTTTTGACGTATATGGCTGTGAATCACCTATCCCCCAAAGACCTTCTCTTCTATAGTCACTTGAGAGTTTTAGAGAGACAAACGCTAGACTTTTTCACCAGCAAAAATACCCCAATGTTGCAAAATCTTCTTACATCATAGTTTTGTCTTGTTCCTATTATCCTAAAATGGGGTTTCCCTTTTTCTCTTGGTCCCCCGGGTTCCCAAAAGAAGGGCCGGGCACTCCTAAGTGCTTTTTAAAAGCAGATTTCAAACGTTGGAGGGTATCCCCTTTCCAGGAAACCATCCTTGAAACTTTGCCTGTTTGGGAAAAAATCTCTATTTAGCAGTTTCTACATATACCTCTTTTTGCTTTCAGGGGGATATGAATCCCACCCCCAGGAGGGGTATTAGTACCGGCCCTTTAGAAGAGTCCAAGTTTTATGTAACCCAAATCATCCCTGAAAATCCTCAGATCCAAAAAAGCTATTTTGACATTGGGTCCAAAAGTAAACTTCAACCCCTTCATTAGTGTTAACACCTGGGTAAATTCTCTAAAAGATGCCCCTGCCTGCCCAGAAAAAAGACGTCATTAGAATCTTCCCCAGTAAAGAACTTTATTGGTGAACCCTTCCATTTCCCCTCCGAACCCCAGGGCCCTCTCCCACCCGCCCAGGGAATAATTCACTACTGGGAGCGCATGGGGTCCCATAGCGGGACCCCTGAGCTGTGGTGACCCCGGTCCGGGGAGGAAAAGTTATGGGTGAGAAAAAATTCCCAAAAGTTTTCAGAACCCTTTTTTATGTTTTTTTTAAAATTGTCTCCCCCTCATTCCAAGGGAAAAAAAATTTATGGGATGGAGGCCCCAGTGTGCGGGGAAAAGCTGTACAGGCCCCCACACCACTGAGGCCAACCATCATCCTTCTCATGTTTAATCCCCCCCAGTTTTTTTAGGAGGGGAGCCCCTATCTCTCAGATTTGAAGGGGAAAGCAATAACAAAGTCCCCGAGTACCCTTTTCCCCCATAAATTCCAAAATTCTGTGTCAAGGAATCAATACCCCCCACAATGGGGGCCCCCCTTTAGGGGGACCAACCTTTTTCACCCTTGGGGAATGCGTAAAACGTCGCGACTTGTGGTTTTTTTTTGGGAGTAAAAAGCAGCCCATCCTTAGACAGATCCCTTCATCAACACCATGTATAAAAATAGATTCAAGTTCCCCCAAAAAATCTTTTTCCCTGGGGTCACTTTCCAGATAGCATATCCCGTGATCCTCCAAAAAATCCTTACACATCTGAGTATATCCCCAAAAGGGCCATGACTACAATTCTCCCCCCTTTTCTGAGGTTTTAAATTATGCGGATCGTTTAAGAAAATCAACGCTTTAAACTCTTGTTTTGGGGAAGATTTTTTTCTATTTCCCAGATAGTGGGTTTTTTTTTTCTTAAAAACTCAAGATTGTGTTGAGCGATTTTTTATCGACAAAGTTTAAATCGGCAAGGTTTTTTGGTGATCGAAATTTCCCGATCATTCGATAATTAAGGGGTTTAAAATCTGAGCATCATCTATTAAGATTGGCCTTTTTCGGGGCTTCCCGTAATTTTGGGGGCCAGCAAAAAAAATTTATAAATGAGCAGGGTGAGATGTTGTGCGACGTCTGATGGGGTGTGAAAAAGGTTGCGATTGGCGGGAAAAAACACATGACCCCGTTTTACATAAACACGTTTCCCGTTTTTAGCCCCAGTGTCTTCCCCGGTCTAAGGAAAGGCGTCCCTGCCCGTGGCCACACAGCGCAGCGAAATTTTGTCTATTTCTGCACAAGAAACCTTGCATTGCGTGTCCTTTCCCAATTTAAATTAGTTTTTGAGATTTTAAATTTTATGGTTTG
>JAODAL010068009.1:0-17020 GCA_025379985.1 Phyllomedusa bahiana
TTTTTCCGGCACTTTTAAAAACTGTGGGTCAGACAGGTTTAATGGTCATTCTGCGGTACAGGACAGATATAGTTAGTGTCCAGTTCAACTAAAATGGTGGTTGAAAGACTCCTTTTTGCGGCACTTTTTAAATCTGGGGGTCATGCAGGTTTGGGGCTCATGCTGCGTTCCAGGACAGGGTATTCAATGTCCAGTTCAAGTAAGATGATGGTTCAAATCATACTGCCTTCTGGCGCTTTTTAATTTGTGGGTGATGCAGGTTTAAGGGTCAGGCTGTGGTACAAGACAGGGATAGTGAATGGTCTGTGACTTTTTTTCTGTGACTTTTATAACCTAAGTGTGTTGCTAAGATGTAGCACGTATCCATTTGACTGTTGTGGATGTTAATTTCAGCTTCTCCAGCCTTGTTTGGGTGTAAGAATGAAGGTGTTGTTGCTCTCCCATAGACTTTAATGGTAATCGCTCATAATCGATGCTCACTATCGAAAAACCTTATCGATAGCGGCCGACTATCGACTATCGATCGATCTCGATAGCCAACGCAATCGCTCAACACTAGTCTTTACTTGAAGCTGACATTTGTCCTTGTAGTTGAGTAAAGGTCTCTGCCTGTTGTCAGTACAATTTGGTTGAATACCACTAGAACAGAAGTTAAAGCTGCTGGCTTTCAGTGTGTAAACTAAGATATAATAGGTGCTTGTTGCAGCTTGTGGAGCCTCAAGGCTGCAGACATAAGCATGCAGGAGGCTACAGAACTGTTATATCCAGACAACCCTCTGCATCCCCTGCTTCAAACAAAATGATGATGTCACAGTTCTTCAGTGAGGGGAGACATGCCTCGTGGGAGGGTAGACACACCTGCTGAGAGGAAGAACACGCCCCTGGATTTCAAACTCAATCTGAGAAAATTAGCAGAACAGCACGAGCAGCTCAAACGATAAATCCCCTTTAAAAGAGGCGCGGTTATTTTGACCAATGGGAGAGCGAGCGACTCTCTTATGGGTTTTCTAATGCAATCTGGAATAAAACTGTACATTGCCGAAATCAAATGATAAGACTACAGAAGTTGTACCGAGGTGTATATAAAATGATCAATAATATGGAGGTAACGAAAAAAAAAATATGAATTCAATAAAATCATGTTTATTTCTTTATTTTTGTTACACCCATACTATTGATCCTTGGCTAATGAAAATAAAGAAATAAACATGATTTTACTGAATTATTATTTTTTCTTTACCCCAATATTATTGATCATCTTATATACAAATCCGGGACAACTTCCGTAGTTCTTTCATTTGATTTCGGCCGTATGTACCAGTTTGATTCCAGATTGATAGCGAAAAACCCATAAGAGGTCACTCGCTCTCCATTGGTTCCAAATATCCGTTGCCTCTTGTAAGTTAGCCTATCACAAACAGAGCTCTCTCTGCATTCTTTTCATGGAAACTCTATGAGAATGAGCTGCACTCTGATGGGCCGGATAGCCAAAGACCCCCGCTAGTCAACCAATCTGCTCTTTGCTGCCTCTTTTCTGTATTTTGTACTGTCCCGCCTTTAACATATGATTGGTCAAATATTTCTCCATAGGTTTTAATGGGTCACCATGTCGCTCCTATTCTGATTGGTCTATAGTTTCTCATAGGTTTTAAAATTGGGACACTGTCGCTCCTATTTTGGTTTGGTGGTTTATGCGACCAATGAGAAACGCTAACAGAATTTGAATTACTGTATTTCCAGCAATTTCGATTTCCAATTCCAATGTAGCGCACGTCTCGGCGGACAAAACGCTGTTCGTTAGTGATTTTATTAATTGTATGGTTTATAGATGTTTCAGCTCTTTTTCAGAGAATATTTTACAACTTAATAAAATTGATTTTTTTTTATATTTAACTCCGTGCCGCATGGTGCTGAGCGAGAGATTTCATTGCCCGATTCTCTACATAGACTACAATGGAAAAGTTAGCTCGCTCTCTGATTGGCTGGCGATAGCCAAGCCCCCGTAGCTTAACAATCAGCTTTTTCTGCATTTATTACTGTATTTTGAAAACTGTCCGCTTGAATTTGATTGGTCAATATTTGTTCCATAGGTTTTAATGGTCTCTGTCGCTCTATTTCTGATTGGCTGAGCTAGCCATGTCCCACGCTTAGTTTAACCAATCAGCTCTTTTCTGCATTTGTATGTATTTTGACTGTCCGCTTTTCATTTGATTGGTCAATTCTTCTCCATAGGTTTTAATGGTTCACTGTCGCTCCTATTCTGATTATTCTGATTCACATATGCCGACCAATGAGAATAGTTTACAGAAATTTGATTACTGTATTTACCCCGCAATTTTCAATATCCAAAATTTCCCCAATTTAGCGCCATTCTAGAGTTTTTGGAAAGTGATTTTATTTGTGGATATATTTTTTTTGTCGGTTTGTGTCTTTTTTGATAATGTTTGAGCTTTATAAAGGCGATTTTTTTATTATACTCGCACAGGGACATCCTTAATGATTTCTGCATGTTTTCCAGCCTGGCTCTCGAGTTGGAATTACTATGTTAGGCGCAGTCCTGCCAGCACCTAATCCCGCCACTGCACCCCACACACTGTCGAAGCACGGTGAACTTTTTCCCCCGCATGTCTAGAGCCACCCTACTCGGACGGCGTATTTTGAGGCGCAGTCCCGCACTGCGCCTGTGCCCACACTGCGCCCCACCACTGGTGAGGCGCGGCGGTCTTACACCCATGGATGATCGCACTACCTCCGGCGGCAAATCTTAGGCGCAGCACCGCACTGCGCCTAAGTCCCGCTCGTGCGCCATCACACATGGCGAGGCGCGGGGACTTTACACCGCAGGTATGAGCGCACTTCGACCCGACCCTAAATGAGGCGCAAATTCCGAGCCGGATAAGAAAAGTGGAAACGGGCGCTCCGACGCGGCGAGCTTCTACATGTTGCCCTAAATGTGGATGAATCTGAAACTCATCATCTTACCATGTACCCTCCATCCCTCCACAGATCTCTCTATCTACGTCAACGGCTTCCTATACACTCTCACTGTTCCGCAAGTCGATGCCTTGGGTAAGATCTACGGACTCCTCTCTGTCTTCAAAAACCACTAATCCAAGACCCTCTGCCTTGCGCCCCTCCACTGAAAAATCTATATCAACTTAGACTCTTCCAAAAATGTTGGTCAACGCCCTTGTCATCTCTCGACCTGGACTACTGCAACTTAATTCTCTGCGGCCTCCCGTTCTTGCTCTCTTTGCTCCCCGTCAATTCCTATCTTCAACTCTACTGTCCGTCTTATCCACTCTCTCCTCGTACTCCTCTGCTCCTCCCTCTGCAATCCTTCACTGGCTACCCAATGCCCAGCGCATCATTTCAGTACTAACATTGACCTACAAGGCTCTCATAACCTCTCCTCCATCCATAATCTGCTGCCTTAATCTCCAGATATCTCCCCTCTCGCAATCTCCCGCTTCCTCAACAGGACCTTTTTCTCTTGCATCTCTCTTATCAGTCTTCACATAACCGTCTCCTAGACTTCTACACGTGATTCCCACACGTTCTGTAACTCTTTGCCCCAACACATCTGACTCTCCCCCACACTTCCCCAGGTTCATAAGCAACCTGAATACCCACCTCTTCAGGTGTCTGCTATAACTTACAATAAACTGCTAGCCACTGTGCTACCCCAAAAACATGGTCTGCCCCTCTCCTTCTGTCTCTATCTCCTCCCACTGTAGATTGTATGCCCTCGAGGGCAGGGCCTCACTCCTTGTGCCAGTCTAAGTCTTTACACTTGTTATCATTGTATTGTTTGTACTATATGTATGGAAACCTCCCTTTTGGTATGTACATGCGCCCTGGAATCAATGGCGCTTTAAAATAAATAATAATAATATGGGGGGGTGGTTAGGGATGGATAATACTTGAGGGAAGGTATCAGGAGATTAGGGCAGAGATGTATGGGGGGGACAGGTTATGGATGGAGATTACATGAGGGAGGTATCAGGAGATTAGGGTAGAGACGTATGGGATTGAGGTTATAGATGGAGATTACATGAGTGGAGGTATCAGGAATTAAGGGCAGAGATGTATGAGGGGCAGGTTATGGATGGAGATTACAAGAGGGGAGGTATCAGGAGATTAGGGCAGAGATGTATGGGTGGACAGGTTATGGATGGAGAATACAGGAGTGGAGGTATCCAGAGATTAGGGCAGAGATGTATGGGGGGACAGGTTATGGATGGAGACCAAATGAAGGCGGTATCAGGAGATTAGGGCAGAGATGTATGGGGGGACAGGTTATGGATGGAGAATTTTAGCAAAAGAAGATTGATGAGGCGTTCTTAGGACTGTATCCCGTAAAAAATAACAAAATTAATAATAGTAAAAACATAAGGATCCAAACAACAGCATCTCCGCTCACAAAAACTGCAGTGTCCAAAAGATGGATTTACGCGTTTTGGGCAATTACATGCCCTTACTCATAACTCATGGATGGAGAATACAGGAGAGAAGGTATCCAGAGATTAGGGCAGAGATGTATGGGGGGACAGGTTATGGATGGAGAATACAGGAGGGGAGGTATCCAGAGATTAGGGTAGAGATGTATGGGGGGCAGGTTATTGATGGAGATTACATGAAAGGAACTATCAGGGGATTAGGGCAGAGATTTATGTGAGCCAGGTTACATATGGGGATTACATGAGGGGACGTATCAGGAGATTAGGGTAGAGATGTATGGGGGGAGGTTATGGATGAGATTACATGAGGAGAGGTATCAGATTAGGGTAGAGATGCATGGGGGGACAGGTTATGGATGGAGATTACATGAGGGAGTCATCAGGAGATTAGGGTAGAGATGTATGGGGGGAGGTTATGGATGGAGGTCACATGAGGGGAGGTATCTGGAGATTAGGGTACATATGTATGGGGGACAGGATATGGATAGATATTAAATGAGGGGCGATATCAGGGGATTAGGGTAGAGATTTAAGGGGGGACTGGTTATAGATGAAAATTACATGAGGGAGGTATCAGGAGATTAGGGTAGAAATGTATGGGGGACAGGTTATGGTGGAGATTCATGAGGGGAGGGTATCAGGAGCTCTAGGGGTAGAGATGTATGGGGGGAGGTTTTGGATGGAGAACTGAGGGATGTATTAGGAGATTAGGGTAGAGATGTATGGGGGGAAGGTTATTGATTTGGGAGATTACATCGAGGGGTAGTATCAGGGATTAGGGGAGAGATGTATGGCGGGGGAAGGTTATAGATGGAGGTCACATGAGGGGAGGTATCTGGTTATTAGGGTAGAGATGTATGGGGGACAGGTTATGGAAGGAGATTAAATGAGGGGAAATATCAGGGGATTAGGGCAGAGATTTATAGGTGGACAGGTTATGGATGGAGATTACATGAGGGAGGTATCAGGAGATTAGGGTAGAGATGTATGGGGGGGGGGGGGGGTTATATGTCGGTGTTGGTCTGAAATTCGCGGGGGGGGGGGGTGGCGGTTCTCCTAGTGGATGGGAATTGTCAGAGGAGCACGAGGAGTGTGGTGGAGCAGACCGGGCAGCGGAGGATGAAGGGGAGGAGCGGACTAGACGGTGGAGCAGAGAATGAGGCTGCAGTAATCCAGGCGGAGATGAGGAGGGAACAAGCTATGTGTGGCGAGTCTTACTGTTCTACTACAGGGGGGGTTATACCAGGGGGTAAAGGACTGAGGTGACTTCACACTGGGTCACATATAGAGAAAGTGGCCAAATTGATTCTGATCCTCCATCTTGACTGATCACTATGACTGTGACATCATGGAAGGGCTGTAGTGTTTTTTGCACATTCGCCCTATATAACCAACGTTTAACACCAGTGTGCGGAGTGCTCCTTCATAGTTCTGGCACCAATTATACACCTCTGTGCGGGTCCCTACATAGTTCATGGCACCACTTATAACCACTCAGTGCGTGCTCTACATAGTTCATGGCCCCTATATACTACCAACAGTGCGGGGCCCCTACATGTTCATGGACCCCAATTTACAACCACAGTGCGGGGCCTATCAATTGTTCATGCCCCAATATACTCCACAGTGCGGGGCACTACATAGTTATGGCCCCTATATACACCACAGTGCGGGCCACTGATTAGTTCATGGCCCCTATTATAACCTCAGGGTGGGGCCCTACATGTTCATTGACCACAATATACACCACAGTGTTGGTTCTACATTGTGCATGGCACCAAGTAGACTCCTCGGTGTGGGGGCCCATACATAGGTTATAGGGCCCCAAATATACACCATACAGTGTGGGGCCCATCATAGTTATTGGCCCAAAGATACACCACTGTGCGGGCACCCCTACATAGTTCATGGCCACCATTATATCACCACAGTGCGGGTACCTACTTAGGTCATGGCCCAATATACACCACAGTGCTGGGGCCCTTCATAGTTCTGGCCCCAATATACCACGTGACAGTTGCGGGCACTAATAGTTCATGGCTCCAATATACACCACAAGTTGACGGGGCCTATTATAGTCATGGCCCAATATACACCACTGTGTGGGGCCCGACATAGTTCATGACCACATTATACACCACTGTGTTGGGCTTCTACTTAGTGCATGGCCCCATTTTACACCACAGTGTGGGGTCACCTACATAGTTAATGGCCCCCCCGCCCCAAGTATTGTACCGTTTGATTATGTTGTTGTTTCTTTCTTGATCTCTTATACACCACTAGTGAGGGGGGCCGCACTACATAGTTCTTGGCCCCACCCAATTTACACCTCAGTGCGGGGCCTTACAGTAGTTACATGGACCAGATATACACCACAGTGCGGGGCCCCCTTTCATAGTTCATGGCCCCAATATACGACCCACAGTGCGGGGGGCCCCTAACATTGTTCTTGGCCTCAGTATACACCACATGTGTGGGGGCCCCTAACATAGTTCATGGCCCCTATATACTCCACTGTGCTGGGCTCCTTACATAGTCGCATGGCCAAATAGTTCGACAGTGCGTGGGCCCCTACATAGTCATGGGCCCCATATATACTCCACAGTCGCGGGGGCACAGTACATAGTTCATGGCCCAAATATTCTCCACATGTGCGGGGGCACACTACCATGTTTCTGACCAATATAACCCAGTGCGGGGGCCCCTAAATAGTTCATGGCCCAGTATACACCACAAGTAAGGGGCAAACCGACTAGTTCTTGGCCCACTATATACACCACAGTGTTGGGCTCCCTACATAGTCAGGGCCCCATATATTATTCCACAGTCGGCGGCCCTAATTGTTCTGGCCCCAATAATACACCACAGTGTGGGCCTACATAGTTAATGACCACTATATTCACCACGTGCTGGGTCCTACCATTAGTGCATGGCCCCATTATACACCCACAGGGTGGGTCCCCTACATAGTTCATGGCCCCTATATATAAATCCACAGTGGGGAGCCCATACATAGTTCCCATGGCCCATTTACACCACATGTGCTGGGGCAACTACCTTAGTTCATGGCCCCAATATACACCACAGTGCTGGGCTCCTACATAGTGCATGGCCCCAATATTCTCCACAGTGCGGGGCCCCTACATAGTTCATGGCCCCAATATTCTCCACAGTGCGGGGCCCCTACATAGTTCATGACCCCAATATACACCACAGGGTGGGGCCCCTATATAGTTATGTCAAGTCTGATATACATATATATGAGTGTTGTATCTTTTTATACTTTTGTAGTCTTATATGCTTCAAATCCTAATTTTTCCCTCTAGCTTCTAAAACTGCTAGCTATAATAAGTTAACTGTGGCAAAATAAGATGGCGCCGAATCCGGGGTACCGCACCCCAGATGACGTCAATATTTACTGGAATCAGATGTTTTACCAGAGAAGAAATCAGATGAACTTACTGTAAACCACCCGATAGATGATGTTAATATTGGTGGGTTAATCTAACCAATAAGAGTGGGAAGCATGAAGATGTCTGATTTGTTTGCTATAATAACATGCCTTAATAAACCTATGCCCTTTTCCTTTTCCTTGTTTTATATCTTGTGACTTAATAACACGGAAGTGGCTGATTGAGACAGGGTCGATGTGGCGCATGAGCTGGGTTTGAAAACGGAACTTTGTATTGTGGCATTCTCGGCGTGTGCACAATGCTTATTGAGATTGGCGAATGACTGACTGACTCTGGGTATTGTCGCTTCAAGATCCTCCGACAGTTCTTGGCCCAATAGACACAGGAACAGTGTGCCGGCCCTACTTAGTGCATGACACGAATATACACCACATATGCTGGGTTCCTACATAGTTCATGGCCCCAATATACTCCACAGTGCGGGAACCCTAAATAGTTCATAGCCCCAATATTCTCCACAGTACGGGCCCCTACATAGTTGATGGCCCCAATATTCACCACAGTGCAGGGCTCCTACATTGTTCATGGCCCCAATATACACCACAGTGCGGGGGCCTACATTGTTCATGGCCCCAATATACTCCACAGTGCGGGGGCCTTTACATTGTTCATGGCCCCTTTATACACTCACAGGGCGGGCCCTAACATTGTCCATGGCCCCTCCAAATATACTTCTCTAGTGCGGGGGCCCTCACAATTGTTCATGGCCCTCATTATAACCACACTGTGTCGGGGCCGCCTACATAGTTCATGGTCCCAATATACCCCATAGTGTGGGACCATACATAGTGCATGCCCCAGATACACACACAGTTTGGTGCCCTAATAGTTCATGGCCCCAATATACTTCCACAGTGCCGGGGCACTAACATAGTCATGACTCCAATATACTACACAGTGCGGTGCCCCTACATAGTTTCATGACCAATTAAACTCCACTAGTGCGGGGGCCCTACATGTTCATGGCACCAATACCAGCCACATTGTACGGGCACCTACATACCTGGTAGTTCATGGCCCCAATGTAACACCATCAGTGAGGGGTCCCTACATAGTTCCATTGACCACTATATTACACCACAGTGCGCGGCCCATCCTACACTAGTTCATGGACCAATATACACCACAGTGCAGGGCCCTACATATTTCATGGCCCTAATATACACATCAGTGCGGGTCCCCTACATAGTTCATGGTCCCAATATTACACCAACAGTGCGGGGGGCCTACTAGTTTTCATGGTCCATTATTCACCACAGTGGGGTCCCCTACATAGTTCCATGGTCCATTTTACACCCAGTGCGGGGCCCTACATTAGTTCATGAGTCCCAATATACACCACAGTGCGGGGGCCCTACATTGTTACGATGGCCCTATATACTCCACAGTGCGGGGACCCTACATAGTTACTATGGCCCCAATATACCCACAGTGACGGGGCCCCTAATAGTTCATGGCCCTCCATATACACACAGTGCGGGGCACTCCTGCTCTACATAGCTCATGGTCCCTATTATATCACCACAGTGCGGTGGCCCTACATAGTTCTTGGTCCCATATACACCAACAGTGCGGGAGCCCTACATAGTTCTTGGCCCCAATATTCACCACAGTGCGGTGGCCCTACATAGTTCTTGGCGCCCAAACAAAACTCACAGTGGGTGGCCGTCTACATAGTTCATGGCCCCAATATACAGACAGTTGTCAGGGCACTTACATAGTTCCTTGCCCCAATGATTACCACAGTGTGGGCCACTACATAGGTTCAGGGCCCCATGTATTTTATTTTTTTTTTAACGATGATTTTATTGAGAAGAAAAATGTCATCCTTTACAATCAATCACATCGCCATTATTCATATAATTCTTCAATATGTAACAGTTAAATGCTCTTTAAAACGTTAACTTCTCCATTTAATTTATTAACATCCATAAAAAATAAACCGAGTCAATATTAAACAATCCTATAAAGCCCCTCCCTTACCACCCCCAGCTACCCCGGAATTGGAAAATATTGTCACCAAAAAAATATTGTGAAACCTATCTTTCCTCTTCATGGAATATTTATTAAGATCACTACCAAGTGCGGGGGAATTCCTCTCTTGTAAACCTTTCTTTCCCTATCTTAGCAACCCCACAGACTTTCCCTTGGTCATGTATCGTCCCATACTTAGTCTGCCCAAGGGGGGGGAAAATCCTAGCCAATTTTTCCCTGAGTAGTAATCAGAAGGTGTGAAAGTGATCCATCAGCGCCCCTACCTCTTAATTCTGAAAAGTTTTAACTATAAACTCTTCCACTTTTTTAAAGAACTTCTCAGATAAAAGAGTTCTTATTGTTTCCGCCTCAATCCTATCTATGGTTAGCAAATCTTCTTGATCAAAAGGATTGCTTCAGTCTTTGTTGGGACACTTTCCTCCAACCCAAATGTCTTAGGATACACTTCTTAGCCACCAGCAATAACGTGTGCAACCCACCTTGTGATTTAATAAGGACAGGAGTCTTTCACCGTCCTTGTTGTCGGTTGCAAGGATATAATGGAATAATCGTTGCTTATTGGATCACTCCGACCTCCCACTTTGGCCCCAATGTTACCACAGTGCGGGTGTGTGTGCTGGCTGCAAAATGTTACAATTATTGTATATATCTGGCTGATGTGACGGGAAGTGCAGGAGGGGCTTAGATTCAGTCTGGGTGAGAGCTTCATGGAATAAAGCAAGCAGCCCAACGTCTGTCCTGTGTTCATACACTACAATTGGCGACAAGGATGGGATGATTCCTGGATTTACAGCTATGGGACTTTTGAGGTGTCTGGAGACACACATAGTCTCTGTCACACAGCGCTGGGACCAAGTGGGAAAAAGGGATTCAGTTCTATGTCTACTGGCCACAGGAGGTGCTGCACACTGCTCAGAAGAGAGCCAATGCTGCTGCATCTAGATGGGCCAGAAGTCCAGGTCATCTGTGAAAACCTGAGGAGAAAACAGGGGAAGAGTCAGATTTCGAGACAGCAATGAACAGACTGAGTGAGAGTACTGTGAGCCAAAGAAAAATATTCCTTAGAAAGATATCTGTGTAGACAAGCTGTTCATAAAGTGGGAGAAACCATTGACGTTATGTGACTTAGACTGAAGTATCTGGCAAAGTCTTGTTGATTTTTGGGACTGTAAGGCCATGTTCACACGGCTTAATTGGGGACGAATTTACGCCCGCAATTTGCCATTGTGGACGGGGGACGGGGAGATGAGCGGGGGGGCGCGCACTTCACCGGCCTTAGACAATC
This sequence comes from Phyllomedusa bahiana, assembly GCA_025379985.1. Classification (NCBI taxonomy): domain Eukaryota; kingdom Metazoa; phylum Chordata; class Amphibia; order Anura; family Hylidae; genus Phyllomedusa; species Phyllomedusa bahiana. The sequence continues at coordinate 11,214 of JAODAL010068009.1, forward strand.
AATGCTAGCGGGCGGTATACACTGCTAGAATGTACATTCGTCAATTATCTCCCCGCCCGGCGGATTTCGCGTGCGGGGAGAGAGTGACGTAATCCATAGTTTCAATGAGAATGTGATATTACGTAATGAATGGGCAGTTTTTCGGCCCGTAATTGGCGCACACTTCGGCTGCGTAATTACGGACACGTAAATTATGCCCATTTTAAGCCGTGTGAACATGCCTTAACAGTGGAGATCATTCAGAGATCAGGTTATTGGAGAAGAAATGACGCCTCTGGCTCACCTCAGAAGAAGGTGTATTGAGTGAACCAAAGTCTCACTACTGTTATCTGTAGAGATTTCAAGGACTATTGAAGTGTCTGAGACAGCTACAGGCCTTGCACATTGAAAACAAAGAGACCGCGTCAGTCAATGCAATGTCCAGAACTACCTATAATAATAGGAACACCAGAAATAGAAAGGATTGTGTCTGTAACCTGTGGTAAATGTGGCAGAGCAGCCACAGAAGCCAGGCTCAGTGTGCCCCCCTGTAGGAGCACCGGTCCCCCTCCCCCACCCCCTTCTCACACTTCGACTCCTCTTCATTGTGGACAGTGGATGGGGCATTTGCGGCTGTGTGTAGTAGAAATGCAAACCATGGAAAATAAAAAAACCAAAGGATTACATGCAAAAGGAAAGGTCTTGTGCAGATAAAGAATATGATTGTGAATATATATATTAATCGCTGCGCTCCACAGCAAGGCTGGGACAATACATTAACCCCTTCCGGCTTTGGGCGTATGCATACGCCTGGACTCTCAGATTCACAATTGTCTAATAGACTCGGTGATACAGGGGAGATGACTGCTTGTCCTGATTAGCAGAGCATCTCCCTCGTTGCCCAGGGAGGCAGCAATGCCCCCCCCCCCGCATCAGCTCGATCGCTGTGATTGGCTTTCGAATCGGTACAGCCAATCACGCAATTTAAACTGAAAGTAAAATGGCCTGCGCCTGTGTAGGTGGCAGCGATGATTGTGTGTTAACCACACGCACCAATCATCAGTAAGTAGTTTGGGGGGTGTTGGTGGGTGGTACCACCACCCCCAGCACGCTGTGATGGGCCGTCGGTCCCAACCGGCCATCGCGCGCTTGTCCGCATTTTAACTAACGAGCACCGCTTGTGCCGCATTCCTGGTTGGAACAGCGATCAGAGCGGTTTGCCCGTTATCTGCCCGATCGTTGCCTGTTACCGTGCGGTGTGGTCAGTGGTTCTGTGCCCCCCATTGGTTCCGATCTTCAGTGGAGCTTCCTCTACGCTACAGCTGCCTCGGCTGACTGAGATCGTTGGCTTTAGTGGGTTGCTAGGTACCTGTTCTATCTGACTTTATCTAGAGACACAGGCATCTAGCTGAGCCATCCTTCCCTGCAAGCTGAAGAGTGATTTTTATCAGATCAGCTTTTTTTTTTATTGAGCGGGTTTTTTTTTTTACATTTTTTATTTTTATATTTTTTTATTTTTATTTTCTTACCCACGGTTGCGCCTAATACTTGCGCAGCCACGCTGACTGTGACGCATCACTAGTCAGCGTTTGTTAACTGTGTTTTCCTGTTTTTTTTTTTTTCTGTGCCGCTGATCAGTGACGTTTATCGACTGATCAGCGTTCACGCTCAGTTGGTTGGCAGAAGGGTTACCTGCTGCCTCTAGATCGTGGTCAGTGACGCATGATCACTGACCAGCACTGCGCTCCATTGTTGTGCGTCATATTTTTTTTTTTTTTTTTTTGGGTTAGGGAAAAAAGATTATTTTTAGTGATAGGTAAACGGACGTTTAGGTTAGGTAGTAGTGTAGAGGTAGTGATGTCCGTATAGTTAGAATTTTTTTTTTTTCTAGTTAGAAGTGTATAAGATTTTCAAGAATTTTTTTTTAGCGTAGTATTCATTAGGGTAGTATTTTTTTATGAACGGACGTTAGCAGTGTAATTTTTGCTGACGTTCAATCAGTATTTTGTTTTGTAAAATAAATAGTACTTTTTTCTACTATTGATTTTTTTTTCTAAATCACGTTCTAGTAGCAACAGACGTGTAGCATATTTTTTACTAACGCAGTTTGCTGATTTTATTTATTTTTTTATTTTTTAACCATGGTTGCGCAAATACTTGCGCAACCTCTCTGACTAGTGACGCATCACTAGTCAGCGTCTCTTAATTTTTTTTCTGCGACCGCTGATCAGTGACATTTATCACTGATCAGCGTTCACGCTCAGTTGTTGGCACAGGGTTTAACCTGTTTGCCTCTGAGCGCTGGTCAGTGACGCATATCACTGACCAGCACCTGCGCTCCATTGGGTGCGCATTTTTTTTTTTTTTTTTTGGGCAGAAAAAAAGATTTATTTTTTTTAGTGATAGGTAAACGGACATTTAGGTTAGGTAGTAGCGTAGAGTTAGTGACGTCCGTATAGTTAGAAAAAAATATTTTTTTCTAGTTAGAAGTTTATAAAAAAAAATTTTGCTAGTTTTTCTACATTTTTTTTACCGTTAGTGTTAGGGTAGGATTTTTTTTACTGATGGACGTTCAGCAGTGTTAATTTTTTGCTGACATTCATTCAGTAATTTTTTTTTGTACTATAAATAGTACTTTTTTTTTGAAACAAATTGTTTTTTTTTTTATAAAATTCAAGAAAAATTTTTTTCAGCAAGGGGATGCGTGGGTCTTTTTTTTTTTTAACAAACCCTCATTTGCTGATTTTTTTTATTTTTTGTATTTTTTCTTTTTTTTTTTTTTTTTTTTTTCCCCCCCAAAAAAAAAATTGGTTTTTCCCCCACAGGGGGTCAAAAGCCCCAATACACACCCCCAACTGTCGGATATATTTTTTTTTTAACCACATAAAAACCGGCTTTTAAGCACAACTTTCACCCCTTGTCATATTTTTTTACATATAAAACGTGTAAATCCTCACATTTTACACCCCCCTTTGGGAAGTACGATTTTTTTTAAACAGTCCTCCCTTTTACCGCCATCCCATGCCCCTTCCCCGTTTTGAACAAATTAAAAAGGATTTTTGCAACAAAAACCCCGGGTAACTCGCTGTGCCCCCCCCCGTAAACGACCCCACTTATGCCGAAATTTATAAAGTTGGGCCCTTTTAAATCCCCCAATTTCAGCCCCCAAATTTTCACCGGGCCCCTAAAACCCCTAAAGAAATGAAATTTTTTGAAAGACGATCCCTCCTACACTTCAAGGGGGGGCTTAAATTTCGCCAATCCCCCTGCCCAGCAAAAGAGCGGGGAAAACGGGAAAAAAAATTTTGTGAGAGTCCCTTCCGGATAAAACCCACAACTTCTGGATTTTAACGAAGGGAAGGACTCCAAAAATTGTGCCCCCCTAAATCCCCCCCCCTCCCCTAAAAAATTAGGGGAAAAAATAGTGGGGGAAATTTGGTGAAACCCCACTCGGGAAAAAGGTTACCACCTGTACGTGGATAATTTTTTACACCAGCATTCCATTTTTTAATGCTTCCCAAAATGCAGACGAAACAGCAGCCGCGGCACTGTGCGCAAAAACCAAGGGGACTCCCTAAACCCTTTGTTTCGAAATTTGGGCCCCAAAGGGGGAGAAAGCAGCCCTAAAACCAGCGGTGACCTCCCTTCGGGTAAAAATAAAAGGGAATAAAGGGACGTTTCTTGAAATTGACCACATGTCCGGGCCCCAGCACACCCCTGCCATGTACCAGGTAACAGAGGTTTCAGTGCCCACAAACCCGACTGTATTCTGGGATTTTCAATCGGAACCCTGGGGGGGGTAGAAACCCTTTTAAACCCGGTTTCCCGGAGCCGTACATGGAAACCAAGGGGTGGTACAAAAGGGGCCCTGCACATTGTGGAATGGTGATGTACGAGGCTTCATTCTTTTTTGTTTTACAGGCCCAAACAGGGACGGGTTTTTTACCTTCCAAGAAGGCAAATACAGGGCCCGGTTTTTGGGGAACCCCGGGAAGGCCCCCGCACTTCTGGTTTTGGGGTTTCCCCTTTTTGTTAAACCCCGGGGAAACAATTTTCCCCAATAAATCCCCTCCACGGGGAAAAAGGGGAAGGGCACAAAAAAATGCAGATTTTGATCAAAAGGAGAATCAGTTTGAACCCCCCTGATGAGCCCCGGCCTTTCAAAAAAAGAATGCTTTAAAAATGTACCACATTTTCCAGGATTACTATTGTAGCTTTTTTTTTTATCCTTTTTTGGTTTTCTGCCCCGTTCCCCTTTAAGCACCAAATCTTTTTATAGATTTTTTTGTGCGGTTTCACTCTGGAAAAATGCAGTTTTTCTTTTTCCCTTTGTAACGCACAATAATGTGTGAACTAATTTTAAAAAACCCCTGTTTTGTTCAAATTTAAATTTACACCCCTACAAATGTTCCTTTGAGGGGTGATTCAAAAAGGGGGTCATTTTTTGGGTGTTTCCATAATTTTTGTTCACATCCAGCATGATAATTGTCGGAAGCGTGATTTCACAAAATAGGCCTTCATACGCAAATTGTAGTCTTGTCATGGGTGTTTCAGGGCCACCCAAAATTCGGGGGTGAAAGGGGGGGTTTCCCAGAAAGGGGAGCAGGGCAGAAAAATTGGGAATTTTTTTTTCAATTTTCGCAAGGCTTCCGTTTATTGTGCATGAATGGCGGAATACGCATAAACGGCAGTTTACTTTTTTTTTGCCTTTTCTAATGCATAGTAAGTCTGAATTAACTTTAAAAAACCCCTCTCTGTTCAAAATTTGAATTACCCCCCTTAAAATGTTCCTTGAGGGGGTTTTTCTAAAGGGGGGTCATTTTTTGGGTTTTTATAATTTTTGTTCATTCACAGCTTTTCAATTTGTCAGGACAGCTGTGCATTTCAGAAAAATAGGCCGTCGGCGCATAATTGCTATTCTTGTCTTTCTTTGTTTAGGGGGCACCCCCAAATTGGGGTGAATGTGGGGAGCCCCTAAACGGGAGAATGGCAGAAAAATTGGGAATCTGATTTTTCATATTTTGCACAATTGCCTGTTATTGTTAAAAGGTCTGGAATAAATACAGGTAATTGGTGATTTTTTCACCTTATCTTAAAAAAGCTTAACTATAAAAAAAAAATATTAGGGTCCAAATGCAAATATACTCTAGTTGAATTAATTTAGGGGTGTGTTTCCAAAAAGGGGGCAATTTTGGGGATTTTTTTCCGTTCTGGAACTTGGGGGGGGCAAAAAATGAACAGAGGGCCCACCCAAACCCCCTTATTTTGCACTCCCAAAACCAAAAAGCGCCCTTCCCCTAAGACTCACCATCCCCCTATTTTTTTTTGACCCTATGGGGTATTTCCCTTTCAAGAAATTTGGGGAACGGTTTTGGGGTGCTTTTTTTTTTTTTTTTTCTCCCTCCTTTTTTTTTTGAAAATGAAAAATTTTCCGTTTAATAGTGCAAATTTTTTGGAAAAAAATTTTAATTTTTCATTTTTTACAACCGGTTCCAGAAAATTCTGTGAAAAACCTTGGGGTCAAAGGCACCTATTCCCCCAGATGAGTTTATTGAGGGGGGCGTTCATAAAGGGTTTTCCCCCCCCGCCCCCCCCCCCCGGGACACCCCCCCCCACTTCCCCCCCCCCCCCCCAAAAGATTGTTTTTAAAATTATTTTTAAAATGATAGTAAAAATGTGTTTAAAATTTTTGGGGCTATGTTGAGTCAAATAAATACAGGGCCCCAAAAGATATATTTCTAGAAAAAAAAATTGGGAAATTAATTGGGTTTGTTTTTTTGTTACCATAATATAAAGTCCATAAAATAGATTAAAATTTAAAATTTACC
>JAODAL010068010.1:0-17020 GCA_025379985.1 Phyllomedusa bahiana
CTCCTGCCTAATACTGTTTTGCCGCCTCCAGAATGTCATTGTACCACGGGCCCTGATCTCATGCGCTGCTGGTCGTGACCCTCCACACTGTATCATTGTGCCACTCGTGCCTAATACTGTTTTGCCGCCTCCAGAATGTCATTGTGCCACTGCCTGATCTCATGCTGCTGCTGTCGTGACCTCCACACTGTATCATTGTGTCACTCTGTGGCCTAATACTGTTTTGCCAACTCCAGAAAGTAAGTTTGCCACTGCCTGACCTCATACTGCTGCCGCCGTGACCTCCGCTCTCAGTCATTGTGCCACTCTGTGGCATCATCGTGTTTTGCCACCTCCAGAATGTCATTGTGCCACTGTCTGACCTCATGCTACTGTGGCTAGCGCCGTCACCTCCACACTCTGTCACTAATGTTGCCCCCTGAGCTCTCAGCTTGTTTTTTTCCAGCTTTCACTGGCATGACTTTATCAGGCTACATTCCCGCTTGATTTTTTTTGTCATTTTTGACATATTAAGTGCCCATGGAATTTTATAGTTAAGCGATTCTAAGAGCGGCGGCAGTCATCTGCGTGTCATACTAAAACACAACATTGTGTGAAGACCAAACCAAGCTCCCTCTGCATATTTAAGCATGGCACAACTTTCTACAGCACCCTGCAGGCTCTATGCAGCCTGGAAATAGCTGCTTTTTAACGCGATTCGTGCCGAAGTAATTCGGAACGAAACGAATTTTGTCGGAAAATTCGGCGAAGTGACCGAATCGAATTTTTGCGAAATTCGCCCATCTCTAGTAATTAACCTTCGGTTAGGAATTATGCTACTGGCAAAATTTCTTTTTTGGCGGTGAAAAAGAATGTTTCTTTTACTAAGTTCAACTGCAGAAAAATACTTAGCTAACACTTGGATGTAAATCCCGCAAAAGAAATGTGCTGCCAAAAATTACCAGCTTTGTAGCGTGTTAAAACGGCGTGTATTTTACGGTACACAACAACAGAAAAACTTGTAATTAACCTTCGGTTATGAATTATGTTACAGGCAAATTTGCTTCTTTGGCGGTGAAAAATAACGTTTCTTTTAGTGACCACAACAGCAGAACAACACTTAATTAACCCCTGGGTGTAAATTGCGCAACAGAAATGAGCAACCAAAAATTAACAGCTTTGTAGCGTGTTAAAATGGCGTGTATTTTACGGTACACAACAACAGAAAAACTTGTAATTAACCTTCGGTTATGAAATATGCTACATGCAAATTTGCTTCTTTGGCGGTGAAAAAGAACGTTTCTTTTAGTGACCACAACAGCAGAACAACGTTTAATTAACCCCTGGATGTAAATTGCCCAAAAGAAATTAGCAACCAAAAATTACCAGCTTTGTAGCGTGTTAAAATGGCGTGTATTTTACGGTATACAACAACAGAAAAACTTGTAATTAACCTTCGGTTTTGAATTATGCTACAGGCGAATTTGCTTCTTTGGCGGTGAAAAAGAACGTTTCTTTTAGTAACCACAACAGCAGAACAACGCTTAATTTACCCCTGGATGTAAATTGCGCAAAAGAAATGAGCAACCAAAAATTAAGTGGCATTTGGATTGTAAAAATGCTGTTTCTTTAAATGAATACAACAGGAACAGTCTTAGATAACCCTTGGATATTCAATGTGCTGTGAGCAGATAGCATTAAAATGTATATGCCGCTGCATTGGACGCACACAGGACTTCAGTTCCAATACCCCACAAAATCAGAATTAGAACGTAAGAGAAGCAGTCTCTGAGAAAAGCTGTGACACCCCTCAAAAATCGCTGTATAAAAATGAGTTCTTTAGTATCAGCTATCACAAGCAGCCACGGCAGCACCTTCCCTACACAGTACAGTGAGAGCGGCATGAGCTCCCAGCGTCGCGCCCAGACTTATATAGTGCGGTGACGTCACAGAATCCCGCCGGTCTCTGATTGGCTTCATCTCTGCACATGGCATGCAGGCTATGCCTTTCTTCCTCCCAGAGTTCTTTGCCCCATGTAACGCCATGTGCTCGCAGCCATTTTATCAATGAAAAGCACACTTCGTTCACGCGAAGTACCCCAAACTTCGACTTCATTCAGAACCGAAGTTTTCCTGAAATTCTAAACGATGTCCACTTCGTTAGAATCAATTCGCCCATCTCTAGCTGTGACACCCCCAAAAAATCGCTGTATAAAAGTGAGTTTTTTAGTATGAGATATCATAAGCAGCCGCGGCAGCACCTTCCCTACACAGTACAGTGAGAGCGGTATGAGCTGTCAGCGTCCCGCCCGCACTTATTTAGTGTGGTGACGTCACAGAATCCCGCCGGTCTCTGATTGGCTTCATCTCTGCACATGTCATGTAAGCTATGCCTTTCTTCCTCCCAGAGTTCTTTGCCCCATGTAACGCCATGTGCTCGCAGCCATTTTAATCATCAAAAGCATGCTTCATTCCCGCAAATCACCCCAAACTTCGACCTTGTTCAGAATCGAAGTTTTCCTGAAATTCTAAACGAATTCCACTTTGTTAGAATCGATTCGCCCATCTCTAATTATAAACAAATATATAAAAGTAGCTCACCAATTTGTAGAAAATTTGTAGACGTAGCAATGCTCTGTCAGGGTGCAGGTAACCACCCCTAGAAAAGATGCCAAATAATGAACGTAGAATCTACTTAAGTATAAGGAAGTGGGTGGGCTAAAATCCAAAAACTATGTTTCAAAAACTTTAGATGAAGCTACTAAAGTTGAGTATTAGACAATTTGCATATGATAGCCATATGAGGTCTATAGCATAAAGGATGGAGCTGAAGAACTGCAGCAACCATATTGTCTTATATGCCCTTATTCCAAGTACAGTTGGCGTCTTAATGACTTTATGCCAGTAGTTTTTAGGGTTGTGGTCCCTCCTTGATTGTATTGCTATCCTTAGACAACGGTAGGTAGGTTGGGTACATGTATGCCAACTAAACTGAGCTATGGAGTACAGAGCTAGTGAAAAATAATATATTATTGTTGCCTGCAACCATTGAGTTTGGTGGGGGCAGTCACCAACTAATGTAGGAACTCTGGCATCTCCTGGCAGATGTCAGTGAGAGCGGAACTGGATTTCAACATTACCAATCCTTCTGTTTTCAAAGGGAATAAGATACAATAAAGCTGTCTAGCAGCAGTTTACTGCCCTCTCTCTATTGAAACACCTGCACACTTGGCAAAATTGAGCATACATTTGTATGGTAGTTCAGGAAACATAGCTGTCATGCAAACAATTATTGGATAGACAACTATCTAATGTCCATGGCCAGATTAAGAGATTTTCTGCTGTTATAACCTTAAGCGCCAGATAAGAAACTATATTTTGCTGTAGTTCTCCACCATCAGAGTAGCTTCTAATTAATAAATTAAAACACCACAGTGTCAAGATGAGGCATAAATTTAAGACAAGAAACATAACCATTAATCAAGATCCAGGACATTGATACTAAACGATGAATAAGCTAGAGATTGTTACATCACATTCACTCACTTAAACTTACATAGCACATCTTGAGTGTTAACTATAGACCCTCAATTTAGACAACAGAAAGAAGCTTGCTGGTAATAAAGGCAGTTTAATTGGAGCGCAGTTAAAACTGCACCAAAACTACGCAGTGTGAAAGCACCCTAAGGCTAGAATGGAGAAGGCTGGTGGCAGGCTTAGAATAGGAACCATCATGTTTTCAAACTGATGTGATGCTTTTTGGCTATGCTAGTGTGTTGTGCTGCTTCAGTCCAATACGAAATGCAGACAATATGCCATGAGTTGGAGGAACATAAAGTATATTTAATATTTAGGACAATTTCTTTCTTAGCAGGAAGGCTAAACTTCCAAATGACATGCTGAAAAACTGCTGACATATGTGAATTGTAGTATATGCTGAACATACCTGTAATGTAGAATTTGCCTCTTTAACAAGTTCACTTCGTTTTGCTCTGCTGGAGCACTTTGTCAAGCAGAGGAATGAGCTAAAGAATACAAGAGGGAAAACACTGAAGATATAGGAATGCTTTACTCCTTCATGTTTTAAGTGCTAAATTATCCCTGACTTTTAAATTTCCCTTAGGCACACTTATGTGAAATCTTACTAAATTATCTGAGAAGTGTTAAGGCATCACTCTGAGAGATTCAAAGGGAAAATTTGGAAGAAGACAGCCTTTGTTTATGAAATATAATGATTCTTCCAATAATTGAACGAACAGAAATATGTGTATAAATGTTTTTGCTTCCAGCTAAGTTAGCTGTGAACCGTGCATACAATATTAATCTGACAGTTATTATCAGAACCTCATATGGGATACTAACTTCTGAATATAGAGTAAGTTTGAGAAAATGTCAGATTATTTTCTTACCACAAGCATTTTAGCTATAAACAATAACTGTAGATCAATTTAAATACTAAAGTGAGGGATTACAAGTATACTTGCTTTAAAGCCTTATTTAGACAATGGGTGAAATGAAATATTAAAATCCAAGTTCTTAAGATGTATATATTGAAGTTGTAATGAATATAGTTCTGTAGTTTAAGGTGAATTGTGTACATCTTCAGAATTCAGTTAGGAAAATGATCACCATTTGTGTTTGAGACATTTGTGCAGAAAACATCAGTATCATATACAATGAGGGACATGTTTAAAAACTGTCTAGGTCAAAGACTTTGTTGTTTATAGCAACCAATTAGAGCTCCTCTTTAATTTTTTCAGAATACTATATAAAATATAAGGGGAGCTCTGATTGGTTGCTAGGTGCAACAAAGAAAGTCTTACACCTAGACAGTTTTCATACATGTGGCCGAATATTACTTTCTAAGATCTCAACTTATATGAAATCAGAGAACCAAAAAAGCAGCAGCCTAAAATAGATCCAGGATATCTAATAAAAACATAATAATACCGGAATGACCAGATCCTGTATGTATAAAAGAAAAAGAAAAAAAAGAAAGAAATAAAAAGAAAAATACCAAACAATCCATCCAAGACCTCATTGCAGCTGTTATTCAAGCTCTTATCCGTCTTTTCAACTCTGCCATATTCCCTTCCTCCTTTAAACATGCTACCATCATACCCATCCTTAAGAAACCATCTATCGAACCCTCCTCTAAGTCGAATTATCGCCATCTTGCTGCTTCCATTTGCCTCAAAACTCATTGAACAACCATCTATCTTAAACTGTCCAATCATCTCTCATCCAACTCTCCTCTCGACCCACTGCAATCTGGTTTCCGAATCCACCCCTCCACCGAAACTACCCTAACAAAAGTAACTAATGACCTAATGTAGGGGTTCAGGGGCACACCGCGTGACTACTGCTGTCCAAATTGAACACTGATTGCCGGCATGAAGAAATGACACCAGACACAGAGAGCTGGTATGAGTTCCTCCTCAGTGTGAAGTAGACCCAGAATGATTGACTTTATTACAATACAATGGATTTTTACAAGCTGCCTTCCGGGCGTGGTTAAGTTCCTTTGTTTCTTGCAGTCTTCAGGAATGTGGCACTAGTTGATTGGTTCTCCAGATATGGTCATGATGTCCACCCAGTTCCATGCTGGAACATAGTGGGAGTGGTCCAGGAAGCGGGCGCCATCTTGGAGTATCTGTGCTGTTCAGCTAAGCTTATATGTGTAATAATGTTTTTGCACCACAAACTTCATTACAAAAGCATTAGAAAAATATATGTTTCCCCTCACAATCCCCCCTAAAACATTATTACACTCTGACCCTCCAGTTACTCTCTAACCTGCTCCTCAGCTTACCATCACCACAAATCCAATAGATGTCTGCTAAGGACTGGACCTGATTCTAAACTTTGGATGCATCCAGTGAACTGAAATTGGCACAAAAACCTTCACTAAAATTGCCTATAAATCTATTACTTGAGGTGGACCCGTAACAAGCATAATTCCCTGGATTCTTTAAACTCCAAGATAAGTATTATTTGCAGTTGTTAGGAGCCCCGATGGGAGGTAAATCCTCCCCCTCTCTCGCCAACATTTTGATGGCATGGTGGGAACACCATGTCATCTACAATAATGATAATCCCTTCCAAGCCTGTATTTTGTGGTATGGGCGCTACATCGACGACCTCCTAATTATATGGGGTCGCGATGTAGCGCTCATACAGTCTTTCATGGAATATATCAATTCCAATTCGTACAATCTGAAATTCACGTGTAATTGGAATAGGGAAAGTGTGCCGTTTCTGGATCTCTTCCTTAGAGGTGATGTAAAGTCTGGACGCATTATTACTTCTCTATACAGAAAACCAAATGCTGGTAACTTTATACTAAAAGCAGACAGCTGCCACTCTTCACACACAGTGGCAGCAATCCCATATGGCGAGTACATCAGGGCCAAAAGATCCTGTACTAAGGAAGAAGATTACATCTATGAAGAAAAAATAATAGATCAAAGATTAAGATATAGGGGATACAAAGAAAATATTTTGGAGGAAGCTAAAAAGAAAATAAAAACTAAATCTCAACAAGAGTTATTATCCCAAAATATAGATACTCATACCTCCAAGAACACAAACAAATCGTTAGTCTTTGCCACTAAATACAGTAAAAACTTTAAGGAAATTAAAGCCTTGTTTTACAAAAATTTTAATATTTTGCGTCAAGACCCCATTCTAGAAAAAATCTTGGAAGACGGTACTATGTATATACCCAAACGATGCAACACTCTAAAATCCATAATTTTCCCCAGTGCTCTCATAGCTGATAACCCGCAAACCACCTGGCTTTCTCTGAGGGTTTTTTTCCCTTGTGGCGGTACACGGTGCAACTTATGTAACAAAACTATGAAAACTTCGGTTTTTAGTGACACATCAAAAGAAAGAAAATACAATATACTTCATTTCTTAAACTGTGATAGTCACCATGTTGTGTATATAATAGAATGCACCATATGTAACAAAAAATATATTGGAAGCACCACAAGAAAATTAAAAACCAGGATAGCGGAACACCTATATAACATTCAAAAAAAATCAGAAATTATCAGGTATAGCCAGACATTTCATTGAGCATCATGATGGAAATTGTGCTGGATTTGCTTTTTATGCAATTGAACAGGTGGAAAAAACATATAGAAGAGGTAACTGGACACGAAAGGTGAGAATAAGAGGCTTTTTGGATCCGAACTTAGATACAGATTCCCCAAGGGTTTTTTAATTTAGAACGACCATTTTTACATTTATTTCCTGGGTAATTTGTTAGGACTGTTTTGCTTGGTTAGACATATTTTCCACCCTTTTTGGGGTTTTTCCTTTAAAAGATTAAAACACAGGTTTTGTGTAATATCCACGTGGGATGTTTTTTGGCTAAAAAAATGTTTTTAACTGGTTTCCCCCATTTTTTATATTTTTTGTGACCAAGAGCCACCGGCTCGAAAGCGTCAGCCCCGGGTTTTGCCCCCGGGACTTTTAGCCTTGAGTAGGGTGTTATATTCAGTTTGAATTTTAAAGATTTCCCCTATAAGCATTCCCGGCCGGATTTTGATTTGCTTCGCCTCAGTCATGCGCCGCCTCCGTCCTTTTGTTTGAATTCCCTGAATGTTTGTGGCCCCTTTCCCCCTGGTTTTGGGGGTTTGGAACTATGGATACTTAAATTTTTAATCTTCACGGGACGTGGTTTGTAGAAAGGGGTTGTAAACAACTAAAAACACTCTTTACATGACAGGGGTAGTTTTGGGGTTTGACCCAGATGGGGTTCGGGACTGACATACATAAAAATTAGTTTTATTTTGGTTTGGGCGTTACTTTAGCCCTTCCACCCCGGCATTCATTAAATTTTACCCTTTTTCCATTGCCAAGGCTTGTCCTCCAATTGTGGGGATTTGCCATGGGCCACACATTTTGTTGAATGTTTGAGATTTTTGGGGAGCCGAAAGGGATTGGGCTTGCCCAAGGGTTTTGACTTATTCCTGAGCCGCGCCCACTTGGAAGAGCCGACACCATATCTGTCTCAGCTTGAATTTACCCAAGATGGGATAAACATCCATATCATCCCCCGTATTATATATGTATCCCAGTCACATCATCGTTCCATGCATCTTTGGGTTGGGGTGGCTGCACTAGATATTGAGAACCAATGGATTGCAAGCTCCTATTACTTAACAAAATTTTTCCCTGTTTTTTGCTAGTAAGTGTCATTCTAGTGAGGAATGGATTCGGTGTTGGAATCTTTTCTGTCAGTGCCGGTTGAGATAAAGTGGTCTGTAGATTACCCCAGGTTATCACCCCCACCTGGGTTGTGTGTTCGATCCTGTGCGGCCTCCTTCTCTGTCGCCATGAGCTGCAAGCTTCTATCCCAACCTTCCACTAGTTACACAGATATATTGTTGTCAGCCTCTTCTTTCAAACTGGTGGGCCACTACCATCTGTGGAGCCAACTCATGTGTTAACAACTGACTAATGACTATCAATATTAAAATGTATATGTGGCTTAGCTTGGGCACTTGAAGAAATTTATACCTAAATTGTGGTCACCCCATTTATCTTGGTGATCGCTACTGAGGCATTCTAGTATTCTGTGTTTGGCGGTAACATCCAGAAAAGATATCTAAGGGGCCCCATTAGGGTGAGGAGACCCCTTTTTTGCAGTGCGGAGTGCATGGGATACCTTGTTCACTGCTTCCCTTCAACTTTCACCGCTGTCGGGAGTGGTCAAAAGGGCTTGGTAGAAGGGCCATTCAAGGATCTAGGCTCCAAGGATTCTCTCGCACGTGTGTTCTTCACCAGTACGTAGTCTTTCGCCCTCCGGTTGAATAGAGTGAACAACCAGGGGTCAGAGTTTGGATCTGTGAAGTGGAAAAAGAGACTACTAGTGTTGTTAGTTACAGATTCTTACACAGAGAGATCACTAAATTCCCAAGAACTATCATTTCCCAAACTTAACATAGTTGGGGAGGTACCGCCCACCCTCTGGGTGGTCCCCCAAGAAGAGTATTTTAATAGGGGCGAAAGACCAGTGGGTTGTCTTGGGGTGTTTTCTTATCGTGAGTACAGCTGCTTTGGTAAATTTCTCTGGCGCCTAGGGCATGGACACCTCCGTCTGATGCTTTGAGTGATTTTTTATTTTTCAACCTTCCCGCGTTCTCTGGGGGATAATAGGGAGTGTTGCAGACCTGAAGTCCGCTCCCACCATCTTCCAAAAAGATTTGGTTATTTCTGCTGGTGCAATGCTGGCGCCCTGGTCACTGCTCCGCACACCTCCGGGACTCCAAAACGACATCACCACCGCTTGTTAGATGTTTCTTTGATGGTGTTTCTTGCTGTCATGTTTAGAAGTAGGTGTATGCATTCTGGCTCATCCGGGAGAACATATCCACCACTAGCAATCGCTTACTAAGATAGCGTTACGGCTTTTGGGTAATTGGATGTGGTCAATTTGAATCCTTTGGAAAGGGTATTGTGGTTTGGCGCTAAATGCTTCTTTGGCACTGACTCTAGTCTGGCCTGGGTTTGCTGGTGTTGAAATCTCGCCGCTCTTGGTGTATTGTTTTGATGCCAGTAGGGTGAGAACCCCTTTCTCCTAGTGGCCTACAAAGAGTTTATTCACAGCACTGTCATTTGGTTATTTCTGCCGCTAAGCGGTCATCCCATGCGCCCATTGGGCCATGCTAGGTTAGAGCAGGTGGGCGTAGACACACCCCTAGTACCTCAAACTACATAATCCAACTGGGGTGCTTTATTCAGTTTCGTTTTAGCTTTTCCTTTCTTTTATTTGCTCCTTTCCTGTTCTTTTCTTCCTCCGGGGTAATACTTGAAAATGTTGAGAATCGGTCTTTTTATCCCTTGCCCTGTTTTCACCAATTACTGAATTTTACTGTGGACTTCACAGGTCCTTGAATGTACAAAACCTACACCTTTGCTTCCTCTCTCAGCGGCAGCCGTGTATGTGCAGCCCCCACTTAGTGGTTTGGTATGCCAGATGGGTTACCTTTCGCCTGCACTGAGTCCAGCTTACCATGTGCTTTCAACGTATAAATGATGGCTACTTTGTTGGGGGAGGGTTATGTGCCACTCCAGGAAGCCATCTGTACTGACCTTTGCATCTCTTGATTGGAATATCCCACTGGCTGTTCTATTACCTCTGATGCACAGGAGTTGGCCGCAAAATCATGTGCAATGCCAAAACTGCATGATCTTGAGTCAGTATAAATGTTGGTCTGTTTTATCCCTTCTACATTGTTCTGCACTGCCACCCGTCAGGGGCTCTCAGTAGGCTCAGACATCTATGTGATGATACGTGTGGTTGCGGGGTGCTCCCGCCTGAAACAACAGTCGTGCGGATGGTCACAGCAATCCCAGTAATGAAACTCTTCCCATTGTTCACAGCAAATCCATAGATTCCTTCAGCTGAATAGCACATAGTCTGCCCTTTATTCATATTGGTGTTTCGCACAAGAACTTGGTGGAGATGTGACACACTTTTGCTGCATGTCTTGTCAATGGACAATCTTATGATATGAGGACAGTATCTGGGTCATCATCATCAACGTCGGTAGTTGGAGGATTGGGGTAGTCATGCCCTTCCAGGGTCCTTTATTTTCCCCTCTTGAGAGAGAGAAGCAGGTGGCAGGTGTTGAGATACGCTTACTGCATCTTTGTAACGTAAGTTGGAAATGGAAGTAGATGAGCATTGGAGACGACCATTTGGCGTTGTGTTGATAAATGTTTTTGCTGAATTAGATCTCTTAATATGGTCTTTCAAATAATTTGAGGTGCCTGGATTGGTAATGGGGTGGCCCATAATGAATATCAGAAGTCTCTATCCAAAGGGCTTGAGCATGCAAAAACGGCCGTGCTCAGACATATGGGTGCCGTCTGTGCCACTGGGTCTAGGCTGTATGGTGAGTAGTAGGCCAAGAGGGCCTATCTGTGTCCTCACGTGGGGTTGGGCCACGGCCTCCTGAGAGGTTTGCCCTGAAATTAGAGACAAATAAAGTGAATGGTTGGGTATAGTCGGGGGGAACTGACGAGCGCCTGGGGCACTGACAACGAGATTTTTTCAGACGGTCAACTCGATCGATCCACCTCAGAGAAAGGATTGGGTTCCTGATACCAGAATGGGAGATTCTTCAGGGCTTCCATGACAATGTATTCCATGTGGACTGAAGCGTTAGGGATCCATTGTCAACAGTAAGTCACCATGCCAAGGAAAGAAAAAAGACCTGTAACTGTTGTTGTTCACGAGGTTTTGGGATGTCTGCTGATAGCAAATTTTGGGGTCTTATGTGAGGTGCTTGCAACCTTGGAGAAAGAAAATGCAGTGGCCCGGAAAAGTGACTTGATGTAGGTTCCCATAACTCCTACTACTGGAGACTGAATAACAAAGAGAAGTCGTGATCTGAAGGAAGGTCTTGTTACTATAACTGACCTGGCTCTGCACCCGTGGTCACCAGAAATGGTAAGGGCTTATCTGCCATCAGCAAAACTTGAACAGTAGAGACAGGTCTCTACGATTGTGTTAGTGAAGGTATAGAATTTGAGTGGGAGGAGGATTGGTGTGACACGGGCTTGCCATTATCCTGTATGGTCAATATTGAATTTTCTCATGTGGAGGGGAGACTGTTTGGTAATGCAGTTTGTGGTATATCTGGTTGAGGCCCCAGTAGGAGGGGTGTATGGGTCCTTGTTCTGTGTAACTTCTTGGATCTGCAGTTTCTCTTTATATGTTCCCTCCTTTCCACACTTGAAAAGAAACAAGTGGAGGGGCCCTGCAGGGGTATCCCGATGTTCGGTTTTGGCTAACTCTGGGGGGACACTGCCAATTTCCTGGTGCTGGGTGTATTGCCCACGCCTGTCGCCCAGCGGAAAGGGAAGAGTGCAGAAGGGAAGGGATGGGCCTTCCAGAAGAGGAGGAACGGAGCATATTACTTGTGGGGTGTAGGACACAGGGACACAAGTGGAGGGGGTGTTGAAGCTATGATAAGGGCTTAACATCATCTTCATCTTGGAGGACGTTGCTTTGGTGGATTTCTCTTGATCCTGCATTGGTGGTTCTTCCTTTTACCAGGGCTTTTTGGCAGATAAGCAGATAATTTCCTAGGATCCTTATCCGCAAAAGAACTCTGATGCGTTCCTTCCAACAGTTTTCTTGTCTTAATATCTGCGCCCTTTGGCAACTAAACAAAAAGATTTAGTGACTAATAGGTGTCTTTTGAATCTTAAACTCTGGTATCAAAAAAACTTTGATCGCAAACAGGTAATGTACGCTTGTATAAAACTTGTCAACAGAAATCCCTTACGCTCATGTGTGGAGATCGCAGAGATACTTGATGAACTTTCAGACAGGGTCATGTGCCCATTATCGTATTTGCGATCAGAGATTATAGCTACCAGAGTGGTAGTTCCGTCAGGTGTGTCAACTTTTATCTGTTGTAGTCGTTCAGTAAGCTTGATATTATCGGCCCAGAAACCATCCCCAGCTTAATGCTGGCAATGAGACTCAAGTCTTTCATGTAAGCAGAGTATGTTTGTTGTACTTGTCTGAGTACCTCACTGTAATAATTGGCATGGGCTGATTATCAGGGGTCTGGGTAGTTGGCTGAGAATCTGGTTCACTTGGGATGGAGTAGAAAGGAATACATACTTGGCTAGTTCCTTTTTGCTTCTGCGTTCATATTTTTTTGAGCCCGAAACTGGGAGGGTTGGTGGAAGGGAAGGGCTGGCCTTTATCCTCATGGCATTATTTCCCTGTGTTTGGCTCTAGTGGCTGTTTAAATCCGCAATTGACCTTGCAAGCACTGGAGTATTGGGATCAAATCCCTCCAAGAGCATGCTCGATGCAAGCAGTGCTTTCTCGGAGATGGAGCTTTAGAGCTTTTTCAGGCTGGGTGTAGGATTGGGCTGTAACCTGGGGATGTCCACCGTAACAATCTCCTTCTGGAACTTTTGGTTACGGTTATTATTAGGAGTGGAGGCTGGGTGGCGTTCATGAAAGGGGGGTTTGAATGGCTTCTGCCAGAGCGCCACGTGTGGTGGGGTCACTGATGACAAGTGGATTTCTCAGTGGATGATATTGGTAGATGTCTCTTAATATTGGCCGGGAACCATAGTTTGAGCACTGGGCTGTGTCTATGACTGGGGAAAACCAATGAGAGGCCAGCGCAGCTTTCATGGCTGGTTTATAGGCAGATACTTTTAATGTTCTTTTGTTGTGCAAGAGCAAGTATTTTCTAAAAACTTGTAGAAGAAGCGCAGTTGGGAAATCACATTGATTATGCGTTGCACTCATATGAGGACCTCCTAAAGCGTGTTTACTAAGATTGCAAGGGAGGATTTTCCTGGGACTGGGTCGTTGGTGGCAGAAGTTCGCGTGGGTAGGTTAAAGGGCCCATGGCTCCTCTATGTGATGCGGTCACTGTCAGGATGGAATGGATTCCCCTACCGGCTAGACTATGTCTCATGGCGGATGGCCGCCTTATGTCGTAGTTGGTTGTTGGCGTGCATTCACTTTGGCCTCAACTAGGAGGGGTTTGTCTTGTTAGATCCGGGGCCGGATGACAGTTCCGTCTGATTGGGACCAGATGAGGCGTTCAGATGCATGTGGATATCCAGGGTCTAGAGTCTATCTTTCATTTGACAATGTGTCTCTACGTGAAGGAGGGGTTCCCAGGTTCTGTGGGAAACGGGTCTGGCAAGGTATAGGGGAGGATGATTCCTCATGAGACCGAACTCCTGAGGTGGACCCAAACTGGCGGTTCCATTCTGATTCAACCGCTTTCCTTAATTGTCTCATCAGATCTCGGAAGACAGGGGACTATTACTTGAGACTATCCATTAAAGTGAATGGAAACAAGGGGAGTCACCTGATCCTTTAGGTCATCATAGTACGTCACCGCTTACACCAAGTAAGTACAGGGTATAGAGGTGTTAGTCAGTGGCCGCACAGCAAAGCAAAGGGCTGGTCTAGTGTGAGGCGCTTCGGAGGGGGTGCGGAGAAGAAAGAGAGTAGTAAACACCAGGTCATTGAGGCGGGTAGGGGGCCGTAGCTCCCCTTGTGGTGGAAGGGACAGGATCAGATGACTCATCAGGGGATGAGGAAGTGACGGGAGTTAGTGGGAGGGAGAGCAGTTAGTGGGAGGGACCCAGTGCGGCATTGGAAACTTTGGGGTGTACAGGAAGGAGACGCAGGGATTTGACGTCCTCTGCCACACGCAACACAAAATACTCAGCAGGGGGCGGATTTAGCTGGCCTACAACTGGGACCACTCCTCCCAGCACTATTGGGGGGGGAATCAGAACTCTTATAAGTTGGTGACGCTTTGGGTCAGTGAAACCTCATTACTTCAATATCAAATGTACAATTTCCTTGTCTTATCACCTACCATTCATCTCAGCCCACACCTTCTGTTTTGACATTAATCTCTTCAGAGCTGTCTTTTTCCAAGCTTAATGAAGCATTTAAATCGTTGCTATTCGATGAAGCCTCCCCTTGTGGTTTTATACAGCTAAAGCCCCACAATTGTGGTTATAAGTCTACCCTCGGGTGATATAACCTCACATGGTAAATTAACTTTTTTAACCTTCTCTACATGCTTCTTTCCTTCTCTTATCGAAACTAGGTACTGCGGATGACTGTGCCCTCTAATGGGCCGTCTTTACCCTCACAAACTTGAGAGAACCGCTATTAATATACACCACTTAATTTGCCTTACTTGAGCACAACGTAATAGAGTACCTCCCTCTAGAGGACTAACGGTTTTGCTGGGGTAGTCCCTCACTGCTAGAATTATCCTCCTACTATGGCAAATTCGGCGCTGTCTGATCTAGCTATGAGTTCTGTCTAGTTCTGGCCAAATGTCAACATCTACTGTGTATCCAATCTCGTTAGGATCTTTCTCTAGTCTTGCAAGAGCAACACTGTGCTTCAGTTCTATCTGAATTTCCTACTCATTTCCTAGTGTGCAATCTGACAGATCATGCTCAATTAGGTAGATTTCCAAATGAAATCCCTGATGTGTCCAGTCCTTGTCAGCAAGGATCTACCAACTTGATACACAGTACAAGTGTCAGGCAGGTCGGCAGCTGGGATATCGAAGGTTCTATGAGACAGTACTAGCGGAAGACGCTCTGCGTCTTAGGCCCGACCCGGAATCCCCGGGGCTGAGCCAGACAAAACCCGACCCGCAACCGGGAACCGATCCAGATACACAGACAAGCGCTACAGATTTCAATATAGAGAAACCTGCAGACTGTACGTGTGTTTCGAAGGTGGATGGTGATCAGTCATCCCGCGTTTTGGACAGTCCATGGGTAAGCCAGGTGGTGTCACCGTCAGGTCCCTCAAGGAATTGCCGTCCGTTTGCTATTGGCACCCAACATACTGGGCAAATGTTGGGGATCAGGGGTTATACACCGACGTGACTATACTGCTGTCCACATATTGAAACACCTGATTGCCTGCATCGAAGAAATGACACCAGGACACAGAGAGCCGGTGTGTATGAGTTCCTCTCATCAGTGTGACAGCAGACCCAGAGTCAGAATGACATGACATTATTACTCAATACAGATGGTATTTTTACAAACTGGCTTCAGGGCGTGGGTTATAGTTCCTTGTTTCTTGCAGTCTTCAGGAATGTGGACACTAGTTGGATTGGTTCTCCAGATATGGTCATGATTTCCACCCAGTTCGCCGATTGCTGGCACAGTGTAGTGGGGAGTGGTCCAGGAAGCGGGCGTGTCCAATCTTGGAGTATTTGTGCTGTTCATGCTTAGGCTTATATGTGTAATAATGTTTTTGCACACCATACTTCATTACAAAAGCATTAGAAAAATATATGTTTCCCCTCACACTATTAACTGGTAAAACTTTACCCCACTACTCTATGCTTTTCCTCTTAGACTTGTCCTCTGCCTTCCACACTGTTAACCACTCCCTTCAGCTAAAAATGCTCTCATTCCTTGGTAACACTGTCTTTTCTGGATCTCTTTATACCTTGCTGATTGGACGTTTAGCATCTCACACCACCTCCACCTCTCCCACTCTCTCTGTTGGTGTTCCTCAGGGATCAGACCTGGGTCCTCTACTCTTCACTATCTACACTCTTTGCCTGCGTCAGTCATGACAATGGCTTTCATACCAATGTAGTGCGCACCCAAATTTTTAACTCGGCCCCCGAAATTTTTAACTCTCTGCTTTCAGGACCTATTATTTTATTCCTCCTTATTTTTTCCCCACCCCCTAAACTGAATCTGGGTAAAAAAGATTCATCATCTATCCACTCTACCTCACCACCTGATTGCTCTATCACAGTCAACGGCTCTATATTTTTCCCAGTCCTGCATATCTACTGCCTTTGCATAACCCTTGATTCCTTTCCCCATCTTTCAAACCACAATCCCAAACCCCCACCTCTATTGTGCCTCCCCCTGAAAAATATCTCTTAATCTGCTCTTCCTTAAATTTGATACTCAAAATGCTAGTCCATGCCCTTTTTACAATGCCTATACTTCGTAAATCCCCCTTTTGTAGCTACCATCTAGCATCTTTTCTCTCCTTCAAACCCCCTCATCTCACTGCCATCTGTAAACTCCTCCTCACCTTTTCCCCTCCCAATCCCCTTTCCCGGTACCCCCTTTTCCCCCGTGAATTCAATTAAAGTTGCTAACAATGACCTAAAAGACTCTCCATAACCTGCTCCTCTATATATTTCTACTGTAGTGTCCATGCAATGTCCACTCCTCAGACCACCTTATTGTCTGCTGTTCCCGCATCAATTCCTCAGACAGGACCTCTTCCGTGCTTCCCCTATACTCTAGAACTCGTTATCCCAACTTGTCAGACTCTCCTCCATCCTCACTAGTTTCAAAGTAACCTGAAAACCCATGTCTTCAGGAAAACATGTCTGTCCCTTACCTTCTGTCTTTTTGTTGTCATTTTGCTCCCTGCACCAGTTGTCACTTAGTGTTTCTATAGTACATTGACTCGATCTACAGTAAGTTATGCATGTAACCCCCCTCAATGTAAGTG
>JAODAL010068011.1:0-17020 GCA_025379985.1 Phyllomedusa bahiana
TTAAAGGGGAATGGGGAAACCCAAATTAAAAGGAAAATTTGCACACAAAATATTGAATGGTGGAAAAGTGCGAGAAAAAAAAATTAAGAACCAGTTATTTTATTTTTTAAACCTTTAACAAACCCACAGTCTGTCATATTTTCTCTAGAACCATTTGTTAAGGTCGGAAACTTTAGGTTATAACTGTACCAACCATGTAGAAGGCTGGAGATCAATGAAATCAGCAGAGAACCCAGAATCAGCCATGGGAGCATGCCAGAGATCCTGGTCTTCAGGAAGATGAATAGTCTCCAGTTGTAGGTCACAATTCTCACACAGTAGACACAGAGGATGGTGGCAAACCATTGACTGGTGAAGAACATCAACATAGGTGGAATAGGTACAGTTAATTTGAAAATAGACTTTTTCGTCACCCATGGATAAAATAAAAAAAAAACAGTTCCCCATAATGATGCTTACACAATAAAAGGGGCTCTGAAATAGCCAGAGAGCTCAGGATCTTATCACCGATAGGAAGAGATTTCAGGTTCTTCCATTTCATGAAATTAGCAGCCACATTGATCAGATTTACTGTGAAACCCAGCAGGCATTCCCCATAGAGCACAGCTGTGAGAATATATTGGATAGACATTTCCATTGCTCTATAATAATCTTCCTGTTAAAATGAACTGTACTGTCCTAGCTCAGGTTTGAGATACAGATTGGATCATCTCAGCTTCTTTATAGCAGCTTTGTATCTATTACTCATGTAAATTCTGTGAGCAAAGTCTGATTTCCATGCAAATCTTGAATCCAGTCTGCAAATGGTTAGAAACATTTGTGCTTCATAGAACAAACAAATACATTGAGGAACTGAACAGCTATGCTCTTGTTTTACCTCAAATGAAAATTAGAGTTGGAGCTTACATTACAATTAGAGATGGGCGAATTGATTCTAACGAAGTGGAATTCGTTTGAATTTCAGGGAAAACTTCGGTTGGAACGAAGTCGAACTTTGGGGGTTTCTTCGGGTGAACGAAGTTGTGCTTTTGATTGATAAAATAGCTGCGAGCACATGGGTTTACATGGGGCAAAGCACTCTGGGAGGAAAAAGGGGATAGCCTGCATGACATGTGCAGAGGTGAAGCCAATCAAGAGCCCGGCGGGATTCTGTGACGTCACCGCACTATATAAGTCCGGGCGCGACGCCGGTCGCTCACACTCCTCTCACTGTGCTCTCAGGGAAGGTGCTGCCGTGGCTGATAGCTCTTACTGAAGAATTTATTTTTATATAGCGATTTCTGTGGGGTGTCTCAGCTTGTCTCACAGACTGTTCTCTTAATGTTCTATTTCTAATTTTTTGGGGGGTATTGGATCTGAAATCCAGTGTGCGTCCACTGCAGCTGCATATACATTCAATATCCAAGTGGGATCTAAGTCAGTTCAGCGTTTTTACAATAAAAATACCACTTCATTTTTGGCTGCTCAATTCTATTGCGCAATTTACATCCAGGGGTTAATTAAGCGTTGTTTTGCTGGTGTGCTGACCCCAAGCAGCCGTCTTTTTCAACGCCAAATTATACATTTTTCCTGTGGGCCTAATTCACAAGCAAAGGTTAATTACAACTGTATCTCTTGTTGTGTAGCGTAAAAAACACCGCATTGTAACACGCTACAAAGCTACTATTTTGTGCGGCTCAATTCTTTGGCGCAATTACATCCAGGGGTTAATTAAGCGTTGTTTTGCTGGTGTGCTGACCCCAAGAAACCGTCTTTTTCAACGCCAAATATATACATTTTTCCTGTAGCCTAATTCACAAGCAAAGGTTAATTACAACTGTATCTCTTGTTGTGTGGCGTAGAAAACACGCAATTGTATACAAACAAAAGCTACTATTTTGTGCGGTTCAATTCTATTGCGCAATTTACATCCAGGGGTTAATTAAGCGTTTTTTTTGCTGGTGTGCTGACAAAAAATAAAACCGTCTTTTTCAACGCCAAAATATATACATTTTTCCTGTAGCCTAATTCACAAGCAAAGGTTAATTACAACTGTATCTCTTGCTGTGTGGCGTAGGAAAAACGCAATTGTAACACTCTACCGAGCTACTATTTTGTGCGGCTTCAATTCTTTGGCGCAATTTACATCCAGGGGTTAATTAAGCGTTGTTTTGTGGTGTGCTGACAAAAATAAACCGTCTTTTTCAATGCCAAATATTTTACTTTTTTCCCGGGTAGCTAATTCATGTCCGAAGGTTAATTAAGCCTGTTTGTGCTTTTACATTTAGTAAAAACACACAGTGTTTTTAAACGACACATACAAGTAAATTTTTTCCTGGCATTTGTGGAGCGCAATTTTAAAATCCAAGGGTTACCCAAGCTTGTTACTGGGTTCATTTGGAGTCAAAAACAGGGTGTATATTTTCATAAAACAGATTTTCATCATCAAACAGTGTCTGTACATTTTAGAACAAACATTTATGTCAGACAGAGAGGTGGCAGGCTCTACACCTGCGAGTGGGCAGTGGCACAAACATTCCTGAGACAGGCCTAGGTCGCAGCACAGCAAGGGGACGTCGCAGCAGGGGTCACTCGGTGAGGCCACAACTGCCGCTGTCATCTAGCGGCCGTGTGCTGACTAGCAACCCAATGGATCTTGATTGGTTGACTAGGTCATCCACTTCCTCCCAGATGACATCTGACAACCCAAGCCAAGAGTCGGTTTGGGAAACCCTTTCAGACACAAACCATTAGTTGGCATGGCCGGGAGGCGGGTCAGCGGCCCTCACCTGTCCTCAGCCCGCCTCTGTCCCATCGGTTCCCTCAGCCAGGATCTACTATGTGGTTTTGGGCTCAGCGCCACTATATAGCGAGGATGAACAATTTGAGGAGGGCAGTCAGCAGCTACTTGGCAGGGGAAGAAATGGGGCCAATATCGCCTGCTTCTTGTAGTAGGCCGCAAGTATAGATGGGGAAGTGGCATGGAGGTCATGTTGTGAGAGGTCACCCTCGGCATACCAAGACCGGTGATGAGGACAGCAGTGACGATGCAACACAAAATAGATGATGATGTACCCGGGACCGCACTTGGGAGCCGGGTGAGGCAAGGGCTTCATCATCGTCAGGAAAAGAGGGCGTCAGCTTGCGCGTCAGGCAGCGGCGCAGCCAGCAAGTGGGTCGTGGGCCGTGAGTCAGCAGGATTGCGCAGTGTGGGGGTCGGGAGCCAAGCGGCCACGGGGTAAAAAACCCGCTTCGCAGGTCCAAGAAAGTAGCGGCACAGGGGCTCAGCAGGCAGCGGCGGCAGTAGTCACTCAGTGCGGAGCGTTGGCGGTAAAATCCGATACTCGGCGGTGTGGCAGTTCTTTGCAAAGACACCGGAGGACCCGGGAATATGGGTATATGTAGAATCTATGGGCAGAAAAGTGATGCGTGGCCAGGGGCTAACGTCGGCACCACGGCCCCTGCATCAACACAGGCAGCGTCACCATCCGGTGGCCTGGGAGAAACGTGGCTCAGATGTGGTGGTCCATCCTGCCCCCGCAGCAACAGCAGCAGCAGCAGGGGCCCAGTGACACGCATGCCATTGCAGCCCAGTCAAGGCTCCACCCTCTGCAGAAGGGAGCTGTTTCTCTTTGACATCATCTCCCGGTCAAGATGCTCCTGCTCCTGCTTCTCATGGCGCCAACAGTCGTTTAGCGAGGCGATTGCAAGAAACAACAGTATGCGTCCAACCATCCTAAAGGGGCAGCAGCTGACCGTGCTCCTGACCAAGTTGTTGGTATTGCAGTCCCTCCCTTTTTCCCAAAAAGGTGGACTCTGCACCATTGAGGGGAACTAATGTCTTGTGCTGAGCCGAGAAGGAAAGTTCCAAGCCGTAATTTCTTTTCCAAAAAGGCAATACCAGCACTTCATAAATATGTAGAACAGAAGGTGGGTCAGTCCTTGAGCTTATCGGTTTGTTCCAAGGTGGGCCGGGGGGTGCCCGGGCATCTGGAGCTGGGTTAATGTGCTTCCAGCCAGGCCACACCCAAAAACTTGGACAGGAGACGCCGCTTTCTCCTCCACGTTGTCAAACTGCTGCACCTGCGGGCCCAAAGTCCGCTCTCCTCCTCCACCACCACCACCATCCCAGCCTCCACACGTCCTGCTCCATCATACCCCAGGTGTAGGGCACAGCGGTGTCACGCAGTTCTACACCTGGCTTGCCTCGGCGAACGAAGTCCCACAGGGGAGGAACTGCTCCGCTCATGCAAACAAGAAATCAATGTGTGGCTTTCTCCGCGCCAACTGCAAATCGGAACCTGGTGACGGACAAATGGGAGGAAACATGGTGTCCGCGCGCACCGAGGAGGGGGATGGTCCCTGCGCCCTGCATGGCGCATTTTCAATTGGTTGTGAAAAGGTTCCTGAAGTCTTCCACCCATTTCAGAACATTCTGAAAATG
Organism: Phyllomedusa bahiana; assembly: GCA_025379985.1. NCBI lineage: Eukaryota > Metazoa > Chordata > Amphibia > Anura > Hylidae > Phyllomedusa > Phyllomedusa bahiana. Next base: position 4,424 of record JAODAL010068011.1, read on the forward strand.
GCCAGGAAACTGTGCATGCACTTTAAACCATTCGTACAAAAGCCAGGAACACCCTCCTCGAGTTGCAGCGGCCCGAAAAGGCCTCCCCCAACACACTCTGATATGCGATTTTTTCCACCCGCGGGAATTCCAGCCTGCACATGTTGGACCGACTGTCGGGACAGAGCAGGGCCATTAACGATTTTTTGATGATCCCGGCAGACAGTAAGACTCCCCTGTGTGACTTTGATGTCAGCCAGGGGCAGCTCAGGCGTGACACCTTTCCGTTTGTTGAGGCCATTCGAGGAGGCGACGTTATTTGTCAGTCGCCAGGACTACGGGATGAAGAAAGTCATTCCACTGCTTCATGTCCTGGAAAAAGATGCTGAAAAATCTGTCTGGGCAGGGGACTGGAGACGTGGCGGGCTACATCTCATGGCCACATGAGTCCGGTGGGGACTGAAATGGAGGAGGAGGAGGAGGAAATTGGAGCAGAAGCATTGTCTGGTGAAATGAGTGGAGTTTCTACCCAGGTGACAAGAGAGGCGGAGCAGGTGCAGCGGGAGGAGGGGGATGGAGATGAGGAAGACGAGGCAGATGACCCCAAGCACCGTGGCAGTTTTACAGTGGAAAAAGGAGGGGAGGGGGTCCCTCGGAGTCACTTGTTTCGATGGCCCGCAGCATGCTTATTTGCCCGGTAGTGACAGCCGAATAGTCAGCATCAGCAGAGGGGTGACTTCTGGCTCTCCACCCTATTGGACCCTCGCTACCGGTCCAAAATGGGAGCCTTTTTCCCAGCTATTGAGAGGGAAGACAAACTCAAATATTTAGGGAAATCCTCCGTAATCAGTTGGGCCGCTGCCTATGTGCGGCATCGTCCCTCCTCTGACTGGTTGTCCGGGGGTTCCTCAGCGCTCACGTACTACTGCCGCGGCTGCTGGGCGAAGGTGAGGGGGTAGTAGCAGTACCAGCTCCATCAGTAGTAACCTAAGTCTGGAGTCACTAATGAGCAACTTCCTTCACCCGCCTAGTGAGCAGCAGGACCTGGCGCAGTCCCTGAACCAACAGGTTGTGGCCTACTTGGACAGCACTCTGCCACCTCAGTTAGAAGATTCCGCGGACTACTGGGCAGCCAAAACTGGATGTGTGGCCGCAACTTGCCGAGTTTGCAGTGGAGAAGCTGTCCTGCCCGGCCAGTAGTGTGGCATCAGAGCGGGTTTTTTAGTGCGGGCGGGGGCCATGTTACCCAAGGAGAACACGTTGGGCCACGGGAAATGTGGAACGAACTGACCTTTGTCAAGATGAATCAGGCGGGATCGGCCAGGATTTCCACAACCAATGCCTTAGGCGTCAGTCTGGGTTCAAAACCTGCCTCAGCCATATTGATGCGGCCACCCGCCTGATGCCACACATCTGCTGACAGTTTCTCCATCTGCCTACCACCCTCTTTTCCCCGGGATGGTATTGCCACCCCCCTCAACACTCTGTCATTGTGCCACTCTATGACCTCATGCTGCTACTGCTGTTGCTGTTGCTGGGACATCCACACTGTGTCATTGTGCCACTGTCTGACCTCATGCTGCTGCTGTGGCTGCTACCATGTCCTCCACACTGTGTCATTGTGCCAAATGCGTGACCTCATTTCTGCTGCCGCTGTGACCCTCCGCTTTCCCGTCATTGTGCCACTCGGTGGCTTCCTCCTGTTTTGCCACCTCCAGCATGTCAGTGTGCCACTGCCTGATCTCATACTGCTGCCGCCGTAACCTCCCCCCTCTGTGATTGTGCCACTCTGTGGCCTAATACTGTTTTGCCGCCCCCAGAATGTCATTGTGCCACTGCCTGATTCATACTGCTGCGCCGTGACCTCCACACTGTGGGATTTGTGCCACTCTGTGGCCTAATACTGTTTTGTCGCCTCCAAAATGTCATTGTGCCACTGCCTGATCTTTATACTGCTGCCGCCGTGACCTCCACACTGTGTGATTGTGCCAAACTGTGGCCTAAAACTGTTTTGCCGCCTCCAGAATGTCATTGTGCCACTGCCTGACCTCATACTGCTGCCGCCGTGACCTCCACACTGTGTGATTGTGCCACTCTGTGGCCTAATACTGTTTTGCCGCCTCCAGAATGTCATTGTGCCACTGCCTGACCTCATGCTGCTGCTGTCGTGACCTCCACACTGTATCATTGTGCCACTCTGTGGCCTAATACTGTTTTGCCGCCTCCAGAATGTCATTGTGCCACTGCCTGACCTCATACTGCTGCCGCCGTGACCTCCGCTCTCAGTCATTGTGCCACTCTGTGGCTTCCTCGTGTTTTGCCACCTCCAGAATGTCATTGTGCCACTGCCTGACCTCATACTGCTGCCGCCGTGACCTCCGCTCTCAGTCACTAATGTTGCCACCTGAGCTCTCAGCTTGTTTTTTTCCAGCTTTCGCTGGCATGACTTTATCAGGCTACATTCCCGCTTCAGTTTTTTGGTCAGTTTTGCCCTCTTAAGTGCCCAGGGAATTTTATAGTGAAGCGATTCTAAGAGCAGCGGCAGTCATCTGCGTGTCATACTAAAACACAACATTGTATGAAGACCAAACCAAGCTCCCTCTGCATATTTAAGCATGGCACAACGTTCTACAGCACCCTGCAGGCTCTGTGCAGCCTGGAAATAGCTGTTTTTTAAAGCGAATCGTGCCAAAGTAATTCGGACTGAATTTATTTTTGTCGGAAAATTCGGTGAAGTGACCGAATCGAATTTTTGAGAAATTCGCCCATCTCTAATTACAATATAATGTAACAAAATGTATCTTCAGTGTCATTAATGTAATGCTATCCAGAATAATGTAATAATGTAATGTAATGCTCTCCAGAATAATGTAATAATGTAATGTAATGCTCTCCAGAATGTACTATTTGCTATGTAATTTCGCTAAGAATGTTGATTTGTTACTCAATTGTTTTAGTGATGACACTGCTGATTTCAATAAAAACAAGTTTAGAAAAAAGAATGTAACTATATTGATTGAAAAGAGATAAAAAAGGAGTAAAAAATCCTAATTAAACCCTCATTGATCTAAAGAAAATATAAAACTCCCATGCTGGCTCGGCCCAATTAGCCCTAACTCAGAAAAAAATTCTCTGACTATTGGTGTCAGGGCTAAGCTGTGCTCAGACTGCAGACAGGCTGCAACAGCTGAGGTACGCTCCCACCCTGATACACATGCTGCTGACATCTCTGTGAGTGACAGGGGCCCAGCCATTCCAGACAGGGGGCGAGTGCACCAGCCAATGGGAGGACCCGGAGGCCGCTCCAATCAGCTGCAGGGGCGGAATCCAGGAATCCCATTTAAACTCCCTGAAAGCTGACTGCTGCGCCTGTGATATTCCTGGCTACCTCGTGTTTCTTGTTCAGTTATTGTGTTTTGCTTATCTGTGTACCTGACCTCGGCCTGTTCTCCTGACCCCGGCTTGTCTCCTGATTTTGTGCATCGCTTCCGTTTGGCTTTTGACCTCGGCTTGTTTACGTTTATTCCTCTGGTTCTGATTTGTGGCTTTGGCGTTCCTATTTGTTATTGACCCGGACTGTCTGACTTTTCTTCCTTCTGACGGCCCCAGCACTTAGGCAGAGCAGGGACTGTCGCCTAGTTGCTGTCTACCGCCTAGGGCAGCACGTCAAGTAGGCAGGGACAGTGGGCTGGTTCCAGTTAGGGCTCACTGCACCTCCCTTGATGGGTCAATTGGTAGATTTAGATAGGATGGTAGAACCCACGTTTAACCTTTTCTTGACAGCTGGTCATAATACTATGGCTCTGTTTTTTTCCTCCCTGTCTTCCAAGAGCCATAACTTTTTTTTGTTTTTCTATCTACTTATTATTATTATTATTATTATTATTATTATTATTATTGATTTTAAAGCTCCAGTGATTCCATGGCGCTGTACATTCGACATAACAAGTCAAAAAAGTACAAAGATAACGATGAATAAATTACAACTTCATAGTTTCATAGTTTGTAAGGCCAAAAAAAGATGACGTCCATCCAGTTCGCCTGTTGTGCTAAGGTGTTGATCCAGAGGAAGGCAAAAAACCCCAATGAGGTAGACACGACAGGCACGACAGAGGGAGAGAGGACCCTACCTGCGAGGGTTTACAATCTACAAGGAGGAGGAGAGAGACAGGAGGTGGTGGGCAGGCATGTCTGTGGGGTAGTACAGTGGCAGCAGAGTTATTTTAGGTTGTAGGCTCTTGAATCTTGTTGCGGGTCGATGGGAAATCATTCATTTAGATGCTGTGGACGCGATCGCTGCGGTGTCGAAATGGTAAAACAGAAGGAATTTGAGCTCACTCTGATTTTTACAGTTAGCGGCGGGTGTCAGCTGTAATAATCAGGGTGTGTAGCCGCTCCATAGCTCCTTACCTACAATAGAACGTACCCATGTCTTTATTGCCAGTAAGAAGTTAAAGTTTTTTTTTATTTTCAGCAATAAAAGTTTATCATTTTATCATCATGTTAATAGTTTTGCCCAAATCCCATACATTTTTTTACTTTTACTATATCTTTTTTTTTTAAACTAAAACCCTAGCTTGCAATAAAACATTTGGGAGGACAGTAAGCTGGATGGGACTTAGAATAACAAAGTTTGATACAGACTTTAAAGGGGTGTACTAAAAGTATTAACTGCTCGTCAGTCCATTGGTGATCATTAACAACAGAGAAAAACAACCTTACCATGTAAAACCTTGTAAGGTTGTAGTTGTTCAGGCAACGTGTCCGTGTGAGAGGGGTGAAGATCACAGGGTGTGTTTTTGCAAGCCGGTCTGGTATCTGCTAAAGCTGTCCTCTACAGCACTGTGTATGGTATGAGTTGTATTTGTACTTTGATTTCACACAAATTTATTTGACTAGCCATACAAAACAAGTATGCCAGACAGCCCAACAGCAAAGAAGGATCTAGAAGGCAAAGGCGGACAGGGCTTAGTGCTTACTTAGAGGTGCGGTCTCACTGCAGATACATTACTAGGATATGCCATCATTGTCTCATAGGTCAAGGTCCCACCTCTGGGACCTTTTCCTATCTCCAAAGCAAGCCCTGAAACCTCTCCATTCTGAATGGGACAGTGACGCTTGGCTGTAATTTGAACTCCCATTCATGTCTATGGGAAAGTCCCAATCTGCTCTTCGTTCAGAACAGAAAGGTTTCATAGCTGGTTTTACCAGAGGTGGGACCTGCACCTATAAGACATTGATGATTCTATGTCTGTAGTGTAACAACCTCTTTAACAGTTGGTGGGACAGTGAAGCCATGAGTTTGCTAAGGTATCCAGCTCCTGGTGAAAGTAAAGAGTAGGCCCAAGTACAATAACTATCTGTATTGGAGTGTCCAGCAGAGATTGAGAGACATTCTACCCTGGGGCAGATTTAGAGACCTTTTACCCATCTCCAGAAGAGTGCAAGGACTGAGGGGAGTTAAGAGAGGAAGACCGAATGTGTGTGTATTGAAACAAGTTCAAGCAGAGTGAACCTCCCACTGTGTGGATGAATTGTTTAAAGTGTAACCATCAAGTGTTTTGTGCTATTGTTACTGAACTCCTTATTTCCCTCCCTTCACCCACATTTTCCCCTCCCTTGGTTGAACTTGATGGAGATAGGTCTTTTTTCAGCCGTACTGATGATGTAACATCGTTGGGCTGTTAACCTTCAGGGTTTTACTCCATTTAGGAAGAACAGGGTAAACAGGAAGGGAGAAGGAGTGTGTCTGTATGTGAGGAGTGAAATGAATGCAAATTTGAAAGAGGCAAAAGCGTGTGAATATGATGAACACATGGAAATCTTGTGGGTGGAAATACAAGGTGGGAAAGCTCCTCTCTATGCTCATCTCCCTGTGATGGCTCTGAGACAGCCTTTATTGTACAGACACAGCCATCACAGGAAGCTCCTTTAACCCCTTAAGGACCCGGCGTTTTTTTTTGTCGACACGTTCGTTTTTCCCTCCTTGCATTCCCAGAGCTATAACTTTTTTTATTTTTCCACCTACTTAGACATATGAGGGCTTTTATTTTGCGGGACAAGATGTACTTTCTAATGGTGTTATTCACTGTTCTATAGAATATACTGGGAAACCGCAGAAAAATTCCAAGTGGGACAAAGTGTTAAAAAAACATATTTTCGCCATGTTTCCGGGTATTTTGCTTTTACGGCGTTCAATCTTCAGTAAATATAATGTGTTATCTGTAGCGTTGAGCGATTACGTTGACCATCGACAACGGTCGATGGTCGATAGTCGACCATCATCGACAAGATAGTCGATAGTGAGCAGTCGATTATGAGCGATGACCATTAAAGTCTAAGGGAGAGCAACAACACCTTCATTCTTACACCCAAACAGGGCTGGAGAAACTGGAATTAACATCCACAACAGTCAAATGGATACGTGCTACATCTTAGGCAACACACTTAAAGGTTATAAAGCCACAGAAAAAAAATCACACACCATTCACTATCCCTGTCTTGTACCACAGCATCACCCACAAATTAAAAAGTGCCAGAAGGCAGTATGATTTGAACCATCATCTTACTTGAACTGGACATTGAATATCCCTGTCCTGGAACGCAGCATGAGCCCCAAACCTGCATGACCCCCAGATTAAAAGTCCGGAAAAAGGAGTCTTTCATCCACCATTTTAGTTGAACTGGACATTGATATACATGTCTGGGCCACAGCATGAGCCCCAAACCTGCATGACCCCCAGATTAAAAAGTGCCGGGAAAAGGAGTCTTTCAACCACCATTTTAGTTTCACTGGACATTGACTATACCTGTCCTGGGCCACAGCATGAGCCCCAAACCTGCATGACCCCCAGATTAAAAAGTGCCGGAAAAAGGAGTCTTTCAACCACCATTTTAGTTTCTATGGACATTGACTATACCTGCCCTGGGCCACAGCATGAGCCCCAAACCTGCATGACCCCAGATTAAAAAAGTGCGGAAAAAGGAGTCTTTCAACCACCCATTTAGTTTCACTGGACATTGACTATATCTGTCCTGTACCGCAGAATGACCATTAAACCTGTCTGACCCACAGAATAAAATGTGCCGGAAAAAGGAGTCTTTCAACCACCATTTTAGTTTCACTGGACATTGACTATATCTGTCCTGGACCGCAGTATGACCATTAAACCTGTCTGACCCCAAATTAAAAAGTGCTGAGAAAAGGAGTCTTTGAACCACCATTTTAGTTGAACTGGACATTAAGTATATCTGTCTTGTACCGCAGAATGACCATTAAACCTGTCTGACCCACAGATTGAAAAGTGTCGGAAATAGGAGTCTTTCAACCACCATTTTTAGTTTCACTGGACATATACTGTCCCTGTCCTGGGTAGCACTTGCCCCTCCGTATGAGTGCGGACCAATTGAGCTTCACTTGGAAATACTGGTGGTTAACACTCCTGTTCCACCCAGGTGCCCTTTTTCTTGGCATTCTTTTCTTATTTTACTCAACGTGCTGGAGGAAATTGTCTCTGTACTTTTGTTCTCTGTCCGTGCTCCATACTCCATGTCCTCTGAATAACCTACATCTGGTCAAGTTTTCCTGTACCTCCCTTGTACAATTCAGAGGAATTTTTTACCAGCTATTTTGTACATGCAAGTTTTTAGTAGTTTAATTCTAGAAAACACATTTTTAAAATAGGATGGAATCCCACCATGTCTTTGTTTCTCTTTTTTTAATTGTACTAAATGGGTTGTCTCAATACAGGGATTGATAGCTATGTTAAAGATCTTGCAAAAACAAGTCATTTTGCAATATGTGTCCATTAACAGTGTCCTACCTATTCCTGTTTCTGACAGCACCATCACCCTTGAGCCACTCTTGACAATTGGGAAGAACAAATGTCTGTTAGAAACCACATTTTTTACAATAGGACATGTAGTCTAGCTGCATTTCACAGCAAAATGCCCCCAAAAATTCAAAACATGACAATTGTGCTGGATGCAGGTTGCATTAACCACTGAAGGACAGATTGGCGACGCTGATCGTTACTGAGATTCACGGGGCCCCTTGACCAGCGATGACAGGCCTGACGGTCCTGCAAACTGACGACCCGCTGGCATGCGTGTTGTCACCAGCATTGGAAGGAGCCCCTTCTCTCGTACCTCTACCTCCATGTCCTACCCCCTTTTTTGCTGCTTACCAACCTGAATTTCGCTCCATGTTCGAAATATAAAAATTGAGAAGGTATGGGAAGATTTTTTGGAAAGTCTCTTATTAAAAGAGGCAAATCACAGCTATTCTCAAATCCCTCAAATCAAAACAAAATTGCAGGATTCAAATATAACTGCAAATTTAGATCTACAACAAAGCTGGCCTGCGCCAAAGTGAAAAAAACAGTATCTGAAATGTATTCGGATAATACAAGGTATTTTTGGCACCTATCAATTCACCTGTGGTGACTATAAAATTGGGCTGTATTCAAATTTAGCTGCAAAGTAGATCTATCAAAAAAAGCTGGCCTGCGCCAAAGTGAAAAAACAGTATCTAAAATGTATTCGGATAAAAAAAGGTATTTTTGGCACCTATCAACCTGTGCTGACTACAAAATTGCTGGATTCTAATTTAACTGCAAGGTAGATCTATCAACAAAGCTGGCATGCGCCAAAGTGAAAAAACACGTATCAGAAATATATTCGGATAATACAAGGTATTTTTGGCACCTATCAATTCACCTGTGGTGACTATAAAATGGCTGTATTCAAATTTAAGTGCAAGCTGCCTCAATGAACAAAGCTGTAGTGCGCCAAAGTAAAAAAAAACACGTATTTTTTATGTATTCGTATAATACAAGATTTTTTGGCACCTTTCAATTCACCTGTGGTGACTATAAAATTGCTGGATTCAGATTTAATTGCAAGCTGCCTCAATTATCAAAGCTGTAGCGTGCCAAAGTCAAAAAACACGTATCTGTTATGTATTCGTATAATACAAGATCTTTTTGGCACCTTTCAATTCACCTCTGGTGACTATAAAATTGCTGGATTCAAATTTAAGTCCAAGGTGCATATATCAATAACGGTGGAATGGCAAAAATTTAAAATGAACACCTATCTGAAATGTATACTGATAATAAAAGTGGAGTTTTGCATCTAACAAAGAGACTTGCAGTTACTAGAAAGATGTGTATCCTATAAGTTCAGGCTGCCCAATATCCAGGAAATATTTCAATAGAAAACTGTTAGCTATTGCAGTGCAATGTCTACACTAAATCTTGGTGAACTTTATCCAGTATTCTTTATAGAGCTTGTCTGTGTTCGCCCGCGGGGGCCCCCCTCCCCTCCCCCCCCTCCCCCGTGACTTTACAGCGGTAGATGCTCCTTTAAAATTCTCTACCTAACTACATAAAATCTTCCAATCTCTAATCTAACTAAATTGTAAGGATCACAGCTAATAGTTGAGGTTTCTCTGTGAAGAAAAAGAATAATTCGCTGACTGTTTGGACACAAGCAGAGCGCACGTCCTTTGCTCTGAGAGACACTGAGGGCTGAACAGGAAACGTGTTCTATGTAATACGAGGTCATGTGATTTTTCCAGCCAATCGCAACCATACACATCCCAGTCATGACGTCGCACACACATCTCACCTGCTCTATTCTGTAATCTGATTTGCTGGCCGCCAAAATGACAGGAAACGCCGAAAATGGCGCGATCTTAATAGAGGATGCACAGATTTTAACCTAAATTATCGCATGATCTAAAAATTTCGATCAACATAAAAACTGTGCCGATTTCAACTTTGTCGATAATAATCGCTCAACACTAGTTATCTGTATTCTACAGATGGATAAGCATCCTCCAATACCAAACATGTAGGGTTTCCGTTATGTTTTGGTACCGTAAAACAATTCCAAACATTTTCTATTTTTTAAATCTGCGCTGCGGCACCATTTTGTGCGACCAATAACTTTTTTGTACTAACACCTATGGAAGTCAGTGAGGGTGCATTTTTTGCGGGTTGAAATGTACTTATCGCTAGCAGTTTGGAATGCATGCGACTTTTTTTATCACTTTTATTCCATTTTTGAGTGACATAAAATGACCAAAAAACGCAATTTTGGCATTTGGAATTTTTTGTCTTCTACGGTTTTCAGCGTACGGGATAAATGATGTTCTATTTTTATAGATCGGACTTTTTCGGACGCGGCGATAACATATATGTTTAACTTTTTTGTTATTTTAATTATTTTATTTGTAAAATGGTGAAAGGGGGGTGATTTTAACTTTTAATATTTTTTTTTTGCACTTTAAAACTTTTTTTTTTTTTTTTACTGTAACATTTAGCCCCCCCCCCCTATGGTGCTTGACATGGGGGGGTGCGATTGTTAATAAACAATTTTTTGCTAGGCAATGCTTTTTGGGTGTAAAAGATGGCGGTTTTCCCCTTCCTGTTGCGGATGGAAGTGGGGCAAACTGGCAGGGTAAGTGAGGGGGCCCTTTTCAAGGGTCCCCACCCCCGTGCTGGTCTCGTCAGCGGTTTGCTGTGCTGATCCCGATGACTGTACGATCGGTGCGCGGCACCGTCGGCGTTCATTCAGACGCCGCGGCCTCTTTCCCGCGGTTCTGAGGGGTTAAACGCGCCGCGGGGGAGCCACCAACCGCGTGTTACTGCAGGGTGTTAGTGGGATTACCCGTAAACCGGCGGATGGGGGGGGGGTCGCGGGCGACCCCCTGAAAAAGCCCTTCGGCCCGGGACGTACTTTTACGCCAAGGTCGTTGGGGTTAACTTTCATTTTACAACTTCCACGCCAGAGGGGAGTAAGCACAGAGTGCAGAAAGCCGATCACAGCGCAGGGGACATGTCCCATCTAGGGGACATGTCCCAACAGGGCTGAATGACATATCAGGCAGCCAATCACAGAAAATGGGGTGTGGCCCGACCTCAGGCTGCAGTTTTAGTTGTTGAAACACAGTTTAGCTTAAATCTGCTATATAAGTGTTTAGGTAATACAAACCAATTGCAAAAGGCTTATTTTTTCTGTCCCCTCTTAGAGATATTATCTTTGTAGTGAGAAAACCCCTTGAAATAAACTGAGAGTGAACAAGGCTCCAGGCCCAGATGGCTTACACCCAGGAGTCTTAAAGTGCTCACCTCGGTTCTCCTGTACATGATATTTAGAGATTCTTTGGTGATTGGTATAGTCCCAGCACACTGGCGCAAGGCAAATGTGGTTGGTATCAACAAAAAGGGCTCTAGGTCTTGCCCAGGTAATTAGAGATCAGTAAGTTGAATGTCTATTGTGGGAAAGCTATTGGAGGGACTTTTAAGGGACTATATCAGGAATATTTGGCTGAATATAACATAATTAGTGATTGCCAGCATGGTTTTACTAAGGACAGAAGTTGTCGACCATGGTCTGTTTTTATAAAGAGGTGAGTAGATGTCTGGATAGCGGGGTGGTGTGGAATGGGGCGAATGTATGATTCTCCCCACGTCGGGCGCATTTTCCGTAGTTTTCTGGCGGAATTTGCGCCTCTGTATGTTGGTGCCGAGGTGCGCTATAAATGCCATTAAAGTTCCGTCGCCCCTCGCCAGTGTGTGAGGCGCGTGGGGGACTTAGGCGCGTGGGGACGGGCCCCCTATATTCCCATCGGGAGGTGGTTCATGGGGGGAAAAAAGTTCCCTGCGCCTGCCAGTGTGGGGGGCACAGTGCGGCTTAGGCGCTGTGCGGGACTGCACCTAACATGTTTTTTCGAGAAGGCTGGGAAAAAAGCGAGAATCATTTAAAGGGTGGGCCGTGTGGGTATGAATAAAAAAATCGCCTTTATAAGGGGTAAAACATTTCTGAAAAGAGCTAAACCTACTAAAAGAAAACATAAATAAAATCACTTTCCAAAAATCAAGAACGGCGCTACTCGGGAATTTGGATATTGAAAAAATTTCGGGAAATCAGTAATTAAAAATTTTGTAAGCGCTTCTCATTGGCGGATAAACCAGCCAAAACAGAAAAGGGCGCAGGAACCATTATAACCCCTTGGAGAAGAATTGACCATAAAAATTTAAAGGCGGGACAGTTCAAAATACAGTAAAAAGGCGCAAAGGTGATTTTGGGTTTAAAATAGCGGGGGCCTTTTGGGTAGCTAGCTAGTCAGAATAGGAGCGACAGAGACCATTAAAAACCTATGGAGAAGGGGAAATTGACCAACAAAATTTAAAGGGGAGACAGTTCAAAATACAGTAAAAATGCAGAAAAGAGTGATTGGGTTTAGCTGGGGGGCTTGGCTATCTCGGCCAATCAGAGCGTGAGCCAAGATTTCTTTTATGAAGTTGTGAAGATTAGTGTTGAGCGATTTTTATCGACAAAGTTGAAATCGGCAAGGTTTTTATGGTGATCGAAATTTCCAGATCATTCGATAATTAAGGTTAAAATCTGAGCATCATCTATTAGATCGCGCCTTTTTCGGCCCTTTTGTAATTTTGGCGGCCAGAAATCATTTATAGAATAGAGCGGGTGGATGTGTGTGCGCGTATGACTGGGGGGTATGGGGTTTCGATTGGTGGAAAAATCACTGAAACCCCGTTTTACATAGAACAGCGTTTTCCCGTTTCAGCTCGTGTCTCCAGGTCTAAAAAG
>JAODAL010068012.1:0-17020 GCA_025379985.1 Phyllomedusa bahiana
GGGTTTTCCGCCAAACCTGAAAAGGGGCCCTAAATAAAATTGTAATGAAAATGAGGCCCCAAATCCCCGTAAAGGGGCCCTCCTTTTGGGGGGTTTTGGTTTGAGCCAAAATTTAAAGCCCCTTGGGGCCCCATATGGGGGTATCTTGAAAACGGCCCGAAATCTGGGGTCAATATTTAATTTTCAAATTTCCCCGAAAAACCCTTTTAAACCCTATTCCCTTGTAAAAAATTTTTCTTAAAAAAATTAAAAAATTTAAAAAAAGTGAAATTTTTAAATTTCACTTCCACTTTGCTTTTTTTTTCTGTGAAACCCCCTTTTGGGGTTATAAAATTTCTAAATGATTTTTTGGGAAAACTTTAAAGGGGGTTGGGGGGTTTCCCAAAATTAGGTTTATTTTTGGGGGGTTTTTAACAAACAGTTCAATTTAAGTCCGTTAGAACTGGACCCCGGTCCCTAAAAATATGTTATTGCAAATTTTCTTTTAAAATTTTAAAAAAAATTCTAAATTTTTTAAAACCCCCTTAAAGTCGTAAAAAAAAAAAAAGACAAATTTAAAAAATGATGCCAAAAAAAAAAAGCAGACATATGGTAGTTTCTAGTTATAAAATATTTTGAGTGGAATAACTATCTGGGGGTTTCATGCAAAAAATTTTTGAAGTTTAAAATTGGGTTTTTTTCCAAATTTTTTACCTTTTTTTTTATATTTTTCCCCCAAAAAAAAATCTTTTTTTTGGACCAAAAATTTTTACTATCTTATTGCACAATGGGTTGTTACGGGGGAAAAAGTCCCCGGAAACCCCAATTTGGGGGTTGGTTTAAAAATGTCAAAAAAGTTATTTTCAATAAGTGACACTGACAAATTTAAAAATAGGGCTTGTCAGGGGGGCCCAAAAATGGCTACCCGGCCCGGAAGGGGTTAAGAACTTCTTTCCTTCCCAAAGATCCCAACAAGGCAACTGCAAAACTTCAAACCTTGGAAACCCCCTACTTTAAAAGGGCTGAGCTGGGTAAAATTTGGGTCCCCGTCTGTCTACTGAGGTTAAACCCTTTATACCGCTCATGGGTTTTAATCCGTTGTGTCCAAAATTAAAACCCTTTGGAAAGCCAAAAAAAAATTGGGGGACATGGGCTCCAAAACGGGGCAAACGTTGGCCTTTCCTTTCCTTCTCCAATTTTTCCGATTCATCAGTGGGCCAAGTCAAGGAACGTTCCCTTTTTTTTTAAATTCACAGAATTCCCCTCTAACCAGCTTTATCCCTCATGCTCAAGGGTTTTAAAACCAAACAAGCAAACGTAGAGACTTGAGGGGGAAAAAGTTTCTGTTAGGGAAAAACAAAGCCCCCTTCCCCTGCATCCCGCCCCCACTTGAAAGGCGCTTGTCCATAAAGACCCAAAAACCCCTTTTCGTTTTGTTTTATCCACAAAAAGACCCCCCTTTCCCCTGAAGGAAAAAGTTGGGGGGCTTAGGGCAAAGGAAATTTGCAAGAACGCAGGGCACGCTTAAGGAACTAGGGGGGTTTTGTTATAAGTGTTGTGCTTCTTCAAAAAAACTTTTTCGAAAGAAAATGTTTAAAGGCCCGTCAAACCCAAAAAGGGAATGAAGGGAAATTTTTTTACCGTTTCAGCCATGCATCCTACCTCTTCTCCTGACAACCCCCCAACCTCAAGCAACTTTAAAAACCATCACCCCCGCATGGCGGGGAGCCTCCCGCCCCAAGTTTTTAGCTATACCACTGTCTCCCCCTCCTTCATGGAAGTATGTCAAAAGAGGGGGCCCCAAATTTCCTGTGCCAAAGGGGTGTTTTTTGTGAGTGTCTACCAGAAGGGCAATTTAGAAAAAGGGCCCCAGGATTATGGGCCCTAATAGCGTAAAAAGCAACAGGTCCTAGCAAAGCCCCAAGTTTCTTTAGAAAATCTTCGGTTTTTAAAGGGGGAAAAAATTTTCCATTCCCTTTCCCCTTGCTCCCCGGGGCATTGAGACCCCCGGCAAAAAGAAAACCCCCTGGGTTTTTTTAATTTCTCCCAAAATTTAAAAGGAAAAATCCAAATTTTTCCCTACCAACGTTAATTGAAAGTGACCAAAATTCCTATTTATTTAAAAAAAAATTTCCCCACTTTCCCGAAGCTGCTTATATCATCCCCACTTAAAACAAACCCGGCAAAGGAGATTCCCCCCCAAGGACATGAACGCCGACCCTTCTCTTGTCGGGGAAGGGGAATTTTGGGGAAATCCATAAGGTACGTCAAAAAATGCAATTGGGGGGGCCAGTTAGGCCCCTTTTGCACAAAGACTTTTCCTAGGGGGTGGGGAATCATTGGGGAATGTGTGGGGTTTGGGGGAGGAATTTTTAAAAACCTTTTCAAGGAATCCTTTAAAAACCTTTTTTCTCCAAAAAATTTGGCGCACAAAACCCCCTTCAAGCCAAAGCCCAATCAAATTTTTAGGGAAAAGGAAACATCTTTCTAATTTCAGTAAGGCAACCCCACTTTATTTCCTTTCGCCTTTCAAAATTAGGAAAGGGCGGGGGGTTTCACACAAAAAAGACGACAACAAGTAGCCTTGTCCATTAAAAAAGAAAAAGATTTTATCAAAATATGGGGCAAAAAGAATGCTTAAGGATCAATTAACCCTTGGGTTGGGGACCCTTACCCTTTCCCGGGGTGAAAGAGCCAAAGGGTTTCCCAACAAAATGGGGGAAAAAGCTTATCCCCCGAATTTATCTCCTTTCAAAAGGGACACTAAAAAAAACAAGCCTGGAAAGGGAAAAATTTACTTTTGGCATTCATGGAAAAGAAAATTTCCCCAAAAAAAACCCACACAGAGCCCGCCCACCCCCTTTCAAGAGCATGAAGAATCTGGGTCTTCCCCTTTCCCTTTTGGAGTGTAACACCCACCCAAAAAACCCCAACCAGATCAGGGTGGGGGTTTGACCCTGGGAAAAACAAAACTTTGGGGTATCCTGAACGACGTTCTTTTCCCCACAAGGGCCCCAACCTGACCAACAGCTTGGTAGGAGTGCTTATGGGGTTTTTAGAAAGGGAAAATGACATTACCGCTGAAAATTGGGCAAATGTTCCATTGTTTCATCGTACAGAAGAAACCCCCCGAAAATTACCCCGGTTTCTGGGCACAGGGCAATGACCTAACAAGGAAATGGGTCGAAAAACCACATGAAGGGGCACGTGTTGGGGAACAGTCCTTTTCCCCCCTTCGCTCTTAAAGGGCCCGCAAAAAGGGCTGGTTTTGATGGCGGGTCAGAGTTTGGGGGAAAGGGTGCTTGTCCCCTTTTTGAAAAGACTTCTACGTGGGCGCGCACTCAAATCCTTTAACAGCAGAAGAAAAACCATTTGACCTGCTCAAAAAAACAAGGGGTTTTCTGTCTAAAGTTGTCTTGCGATTTTCACCAAAAAATTTCCTCCAACAATTTCGGGTGTCATGAAAGCCTTTCGGGCCCCGCGACTGTGCCGAAAAATTCAGAGACTTGAAACCCTTTGGTTTTAGCGACCCCCCAGTGCAAGAAGTCGGGTTTTTAGATGGGGACTTGTTAAATGAATTTTCTTGGCTTCCGGTTTAAATTTTTAAAAACAAACCATTTACTAAACGTTTTCAGTCCCCCCCCAGTGGGCAGCCTATATGATCCCCTGGGTTTGTAGCGGGCCTTTTTACTGTCAGGGAAAATTTCCTCTAAAACAGCCCCCTCAGAAACTATTGAGGGCTGGGGGTTTCTACCCCCCTGCCCCCTTTACAAGCAGCAAAGTGGGAAAATCCTTTTGGGGAAAAAATCCCCCCGCCAAAGCCTTGGACAAGATTCAAATACCTCGTTTTGGTTTTTTTCCCGCATCTCTTTCCACAAGCCAGAGAAGGGGGAAATCCCCTTAAATTTTCGATGCATCCCAACTGAGGCTATCGCCCCCCTTGCCTACCTGAAGGTAATTGGGGCAAAATTTCAGGTAAAGTTCATGTGGGGTTCCTGTTTTTGGAAAAGGGTAAACTAGCTCCTTTAAAAAAGGAAAAACAACCCTCCCAAACTTGGGAAATTTTGGGGGCGCTGACTTGCTGTAGGGTCGCAGACTTTATTCAGCGGGGACCCTTTATATTTATGTTGTTGGGGGCTTTTTTGGTTTTTTAAAACTGACAGCCCAAAGGGTTTTCCTGGGGAAAATAAACAAAACCCAAAATAAACGCTTCCCAGTCCCATGTCAGTAACCCCCATCGAAAGGATTAGGAAAACCTTAACCCAAACAGTGGCCCCTATGTTCTATCTCCCTCAAACCCCGCAGACCGGGGCCACCAGCCGGGTTTTTTAGTACCCTTGCCAAAATTTTCTTGGTGACGGGCCCGGGGTTCTTTTCTGAAAAGGAGTAAAGGGGAAAAATTTTGGTGGAAGACTTTCAGTCTCCAAAAAAGGGCCCGACAACGATCCTGGGGATTCGTCCCGAAGTTGAATACCCTCATTTACCCAAAAATGAAAGGAGGTCCCGGGTTGGGAAATTTTCCCCCCGCTTTTTTAACACTTTCCCGATGGCCCCAAAGCTTTGTAAAGCACCACGGGAAAGGGTTTGTCCACATCGCGCCCGTGCTTTTTTCGCTAAAGGGGCATTTCAATAAGTGAGATGTTAGTGATACGTAACGGCAGCAGAGTGCACTTCATTGAACACAGAAAGTCCCCCTAAAAAACAGGACCCTTCCAAAAACCAGGCCTTTTGTCCCCTTGAAAAACCCGTAGTCACGCTACCTTTGGGGAAATTTTTTAAGTACATTGACTAAAATTGGTCATCACCGGGCTTTTTTCCCGAACATCCCCGCCCAGGGGTTACCTACCATTGGAACTTTTCCTGATATCGTTTTTTCAGTTATTGGTTTTCTGTTTTTTTTTACATTTGTCTTTTTTTCCAAATCCTCATTCCAAACGACATAGATTTACATTATGTTGGTTTATGTGTAGTGAAATCCAAAGGGTTTTTTGACGGGGGGATGCTTTTCCCAGCTTCATTTTTAGGGACTGTTTCCAAATTTGAATTTTTCTATACTATGTAAAAGCTTTTTTTCCCCCCCAGTGGCCCCAAAGGGTTCATTGTTTTTTTTATTCCGTGCCTGCCTCCTTTAACTAATTTTCCCTTTTTTCATTGGGTTTTTCCCCTTCCCCCTCCCTCTCTCTTACATACTTCCCTTTTTTTCTTCTCTTCATTTCCCGCTTGGCTGCAAACAGACTTCTGGTTTTTCAATGTGATGTGCATTGTGTTTTTACCCGCATGGCATTACAGTTCTTAAGGTAAATCCATTAAAACTGTACCTTAAGCAACTCATTGCATCTTCTCTACATGCCAAACTGGCTAAACGCTGGAATTATTGTCAGCGAGTTCACTGTCTACCATTAGCTTATACTGAGAATCCTCTCACAACCTCTCAGGGACTTTCTCTAACGTATATCTGTGGCAGAATACAGGGCATTGGACCAATAATTCAGGGTCGAGTCCTGGATGCCATGTGCTGGTGACACCACTGGCCACAATGTTATATATGGAAGGTCACACAGATGTGGAAGGACTAATGGGCAGACACCCACGTGTTTATCAAGAGAGTCCATATTTTGGACTTGTGACAGAAGAAGGTCCTGGTGGAATGGGGCTACTTTCCAAATGTTGCTATGAGCCCCTTGGTTTCTGGTTATTCCCCTGATATACAGCATCATGGGAGTTTGCGGCCTATTGGTCACATTCATGCAGTTAGATCAGGTGGTCCAACCCAGGACCTTCTAAGTACATCACTCTAAGTACTAACAGCTCATTCTCCCTCACAATCACTAGGGTGGAATGTGTCCTGAAAAGATGATAAACTTTAGGTAAAGTTGTGGCCAAAATGATAACAATACTGATGCAATATGACTGAATGGAGCCGTGTGGCTGGTGATAATATTTGAGAATAATGAAGGGTTAACCTTCCGAGTAGGAAAATTATCCTTTTGAACTGGTTGGGAATCTTCAGGAGGTGATAGCAACATTTATATAGTTTTCTATGTTTTACTTTACTTTTCTTCTCCAGGTCATTTGTCTTTGTATTGCCGTTTCCTGAGAGTAATATATATATATATTTTTTTTTTCTATGGATTGAGCTGTTTAGTGGCTTGATCTTTGCAGAATGAGTTAAAAATGTAATCAGTAAAGTATTGGGGGCAGATAACTTTTTGGTCACTTTTTATTCTGCCCTTTGCAAGAAAGAAGGAACAAGAAGCATAAATTCTACCATTGTATTTTAATTGGTTATTTTAGAATTCATTGTTTTGGTTAAAGCTTGTGGTGTGATTTGTAGAATGAGCGATTCTACGTCCGACTATGTTAATCAGGTCGATAGTCGATATCGGATAATTATCAAGACGATTTAGATAGTCGATATTAGATTATCTGCGATGACCATTAAAGTCTATGGGGAGGAACAACCACCATTCATTCTTACACCCAAACCAGGGCTGGAGAAGGCTGGAATATTAACATCCCATCACAGTCAAATGGATAGTGCTACATCTTAGGCAACACACTTGTTTATAAAAGCCACAGATAAATAAGGTCACAGACCATTCACTATCCCTTCCTTGTACCACAGCCTGTCCCTTAAAACCTGCATGACCCAACAAATTTAATTGTGACAGAAGGCATATGATTAGAACCTCATTTTACTTGACTGGACATTGAATTTCCCTGTCCTGGATCGCAGCATGAGCCCCAATCCGGCATGACCCAGATTAAAAAGTGCCGAAAAAATGAGTTCTTTAAAAACACCATATTAGTTAACTGGACATTGACCTATCTGTTCCTGGACCGCAGTATGACCATTAAACCTGTCTGGACCCACAGATTAAAAAGTGCGGAAAAAAAAGGAGTTGTTGCAACCACCATTTTTAGTTGAACTGGACATTTAACTATATCTGTCCTGTATGCAGATGACATTAAACCTGTCTGACCCACATATTTAAAAGTGCTGTGAAAAGAGTCTTTGAACCACCATTTTAGTTGAATACTGGACACTTGACTTCATACTGTTCTGTACACAGTATGACCATTAAAACTTGTCTGATCCCACAGATTGAAAAGTGCCGGGATTAAGGAGTCTTTGACCACCATATTAGTTGAACTAGACATTGACTACCTGTCCTGGGCCCACAGCCACCAGCTGAGCCCCATAAACTGCATGACCCCCAATTTAAAAAGTGACCGAAAAAGGGTCTTTTAAACCACCATTTTTAGTTGAACTGGACATTGACTATACCTGTTCCTGTACCACAAGGTATGACCATTAAACCTGGCACGAGGCACCATGACCCCAAAAACATTGACATGGGAAAAATTATAAAAATGAAGTGAGTAATTGGAATATGGTTTTGTCATGAAACCTTGCTGTCTTTTACCTGTCTCCTCACAGCAAAACCAGCAAAATTAAACTTTTTGGGAACTGAAAATTGCAGTATGAAATTTTCATTTTAAAAAAAAACGTTTTCATGAGACCATTTTGTTTGAAAAGAGGAATGTGAAGTAGACGAGCTAACTAATCGGTGACTCGGAAATTGGGGGCCACAACATCATCAGAGATCCATGCTGATTCATCTTGTTGAAAGTCTAATTGAATCACCATGAGTTTGTTTTTTTTTTTTTCTTTTTTTTTTTTTTTTACACCTTTCAAATTCACGGGCAGGTGACTACAAATTTGCTGTGTATTCAATTTTAAGTGCACAATTGGCTGCCTCTATGAATCAAAGCTATTGGACTGCGCCCAAAGTGGATAAAAAACACCTATCTGAAATGTTATATGGATAATAAAAGTGAGTTTTGCACCTATCAAATACACCGGCAGTGGACTACAAAAAAATGCTGTATTCAAATTTAAGTGTCCGAAAGGTGCATCTATATGAACAAAGGCTGGCCTGCGCCAAAGTGAAAAAAAACCCTATCTGAAATGTATACGGATTAATAAAGTGGTGTTTTGCCACCTATCATACTACACCTGCAAGTTACTAGAAAAGATCTGTGATCCTAATTTAAAGTTTAGGCTACCAACATACAAGTATATGTCCACCAGAAAAACTGTTAATAAAAAACCATGCAATGCAAGGTCTAAGCAAAGTCGGGGCTGCACAATATCACACTCTCCTTTAAAAGAGCTTGTCTGTCGTCTGTTGTGCACCCCAGCCCCCCTCCCCCCCGCGACTGTACAGCGGCTAGATGTTCCATTTAAAATTCTCTGCCTAACGTAACTAAATTTTGCAAAAAATCTCTAAATCTACTCGGTTCTATTGTTCACAGCTAAGCATAGCTGTCTGTGTGAACAAATAGAACAGTTTCGCTGATTGGCCTGCTTGACAGAGAGCGAGCACACGTCCTGCTATTATGAGACACACTACTCAACTTAGGCAGAATCAGGAAGGGCTGTTCTATGTATATGAGGTCATGTGTTTTTTCCTGGCCTATCGCAAACCATACACATACCAGTCATGAGTTCTAGCACACACAGCTCCCCTCTCTATTTCTCTAAGCTGATTTTAATGGACCGCCAAAAGACTGGGAAGCACTGAAAATTGGCACGATATTAATAGATTTATGCGCAGTTTTTCACCTAAATTATCGCAGGTGATCGAAAAATTTCGATTTATCAAACATTAAAACCATTTTTGGCCGATTTCAACTTTGTAGATAATAATCTCTCAACACTACTTGTGATACTCTTTTAGTTCTCGTTATTACTGGTGGGGCTCAGATAGGACCCTGTTTGATTTCAAACTGGTTGGATGGAACTTAAAAAGTTCGGCTTTGGGAGTCCAAGAACTCAATTTATATCCTTAGCATAATCCCCCACATCTATCCCTTACTCTTTCCCTTCTGGGTTGATATTAAGGGTTTTGTTATTATCTTCTGAGGCTTAGATAGGTGTCCCCCACAATGCAGTTTGATGGCATATTGATAAGATATGTCTTCAGGTGTGATAAGTGTGGGTCACACCGCTGGGAGCCCCATGTATCTCAGGAACAGCACTCCGAAAGTCTCAGCTCAGAATGGAGACACGGTCACACTTGCGCATTGTTCTACATTCTATTCTATGGGAGTTACGACTATAGCCTATTAAACTTTGATGGTATATTCTATCTATTTGCCATCAATGTGCATAGTGGGAACACCGGTTTTACTTACCATTTCCCAGTGCTCCCAGTTCTTCCTCAATCTCAGTGCGGCCTAACGCCCAGTCCGATGCCCCGATGTCAATTCTGGTTGACCTTGCTAATCAGACTTGATGCGGTGCCTGGAGCAGTGAGGTGATGTTAGGCCGCACTGGGGGTGAGGAGAGCTCGGGGATATTGGGGAATGGTAAATTACAAAATCAAATCGTAACCACATTTTAAGATGGGCGAATTTCCCGAAATTCGGTTCGTTCACTTCGCCGAATTTCCCGACAAAAAATAACTTAGTTACGAATTACTTCAGGACGAATCACGTTAAAAAACAGCTATTTCCAGGCTGCACACAGGCCTGCGGGTGCTTGGAGTAACGTTCTTTGTGCCCATGCTTAAATTATGCAGGGGCGCGTGGTTTGGGCTTCATCCAATGGTTGTGTTTTAGTATGACATGCGATGAGTCCCCTCTGCTCTTAAAATCGCTTCACTATAAAATTCCCTGGGCACTTAAGAGGGCATAACTGCCAAAACTGAAGCAGAGAATGCTGTTAGATAATGTCTGCCAGCGACATGCTGGAAAAAAACAAGCTGAGGGCTTCAGGTGGCCAACATCAGTGGAACTGAGTGTGGGGAGGTGACGGGCGGCATCACAGCATGCATTAGGTCAGAGGAGTGGCACAATGACATTCTGGAGGTGGCCAAAAACAGGAGTAGGCCACAGGTGTGGCCACAATGACACAGCTTGTGTTGGAGGTTACGGCATCAGCCACAGCAGCAGCATGAAGGTCAGAGAGTTGGCACAATGACATTCTGGTTGGTGCAAAAATAAGGTGTAGGACACAGAGTGGCACAATGACAGTGCGTGCTAGGTCACGGCCCTACCCAGCCCAATGCAGGGAAGCAACAGCTTGAGGTCAGACAGTGGCACCACAATGACATTGTGGGGTGGCAAAAAACAGAGTAGGCCAGAGGATTGGGACATGACACAGTGTGTAGTTGTCACGGCAGCAGCCAACAGCAGCAGCATGAGTTCAGACTGTGCACACAATGACAGAGTGTGTAGGTCACGGCAGCAGCCACACAGCAGCAGCATGAGGTCAGACAGTGGCACAATGACAGAGTTGTGTAGGTCACGGCAGCAAGCCACGGCAGCAGGATGAGGTCAGTAAAGTGGCACAATGACAGAGTGTGTAGGTCACGCAGCAGCCACAGCAGCAGCAGAGAGTCAGGACTAGTGGCACAATGACACAGTGTGTAGGGTCTGGCAGCAGCCTCAGCAGAAGCATGAGGTCAGACAGTGGCACAATGACATTCTGGAGTGGCAAAACTGTTGTAGGCCACAGAGTGGCACAATGACAGAGATGTGGAGGTGACAGCGGAAGCGGACAGCAGCATGAGGTTCAGACAGTGGGGCACAATGACAGAGTGTTGTAGGTCACGGCAGCAGCCACAGCAGCAGCTTGAGGTCAGACAAGTGGCACAATGACATTCGGAGGTGGCAAAAACGGAATAGGCCACAGAGTGGCCATAATGACAGAGAATGGAGGTAGACGCGTGGCAGCAGCATGAGGTCAGCAGTGGCACAATGACATTCTGGAGGTGGCAAAAAATGGAGTAGGCCACAGAGTGGCACAATGACAGAAAGTGGAGGTGGATGGCGGCAGGAGCACAGCATTAGGTCAGAGAGTGGCACAATGACACTGTGGATGTCATGGCACCAGCAACAACAGCAGCATGAGGTCAGACAGTGGCTCAATGACAGAGTGTGGAGTGTGAGGTGGCAATACCAGTCCCTGGTAAAGATGGTGTGGTGGCAGTGGAGAAACTGTTCAGCAGATGTGTGGATCAGGCGGTTGGCGGCATCAGAATAGTGGCTGAGGCAGGTTAGTTGATACCAGATCATTTTTCACAGTTTGGTGAGGCATCATGGCTGATGTATAGTCTGACGCCTAAGGCATTGGTTTTGTGTGGAACATCCCTGGCGTTCCACGCCTGATTCATCTTGGACAAAGGGTCGTCGTTCCACATTTCCCCGTGGACAGCGGATTTCTCCTGGGGTGTGGTAAACGATGGCCCGCTGCACTGAACACCAACTCCGATGCCACACTACTGGCTGAGAAGGACAGCTCTCCACTGCAAACTCGGGCAAGTTGCGTCCCAAACATCCAGGTTTGGCTGACCAGTAGTCCAGCGGATCTTCTAACTGGGGTGCAGAGTGCCTTTCCAGTAGGCCCACCACCTGTTGGTTCAGGGTCTCTGCTCAGGTTCCTGCTGCTGCTGCTGGCGTACTGCCCTCTCCTTCCACTAGGGGGGTTGAAGGAAGCTGTCTCATCTGTGTTCCAGACTTAGGTTGCTGCTGATGGGAGCTGGTACTGCTTCCTACCCCTCACTTCCCCCAGCCGCCGCGGGCAGTATACATTAGCGCTGAAAAGAACCCCCCCGGTCAGACTTGTCAGAGGAGGGACGATGCTGCACATATGGCAGCGGCAACTACTACGGAGGATTTCACCTTTAGTATTTGTGTTTGTCCTCCCTCTCATTAGCTGTGGATAAAGGAAAGTAGCTCCCATTTTGGACCGGTGAGCGAGGGTCCAAATAGGGGTGGAGAGCACAGATGTATTCCCCTCTGCCGGATGCTGACTATTCGGCTGTCAATAGCCAAGGCAAATCAGCTTGCTTCGGGCCCTCTGCACAAGTGACTCGAGAGGCTCCCTGCCTCCATCTCACTGTATACTGCCACGGTGCTTGCGGGTCATCTGCCTTGTATTCCTCATCTCCATCTACCTCACTCCAGCTGCTCCTGCTGACTTCTTCTCTTGTCAACCTGGGTAGAATAATCCACTCATTTCACCAGACAATGATTGCTGCTCCAATGTCCTCCTCTCCATTTCAGTCCCCACCGGATTATGTGGCCGCGATATGTAGTCGCATGTCTCCAGGTCCTGGCCAGACAGATTTTTCAGCATCTGTTCCAGGACATGAAGCAGTGGAATGACGTTATTCATCCCGTAGTCCTGGCGACTGACAAATAAACGTGGCTCCTCGAATGGCACTCAACAAACGGCAGGTGTCACGCATGAGCTTGCCACTGGTGACATCAAAAGGTTACACAGCGGAGTACTCCTGTCCGCCTGGATCATCAAAATCGTTTATTGGCCTTTCTCTGTTCATACAGTAGGTCCAACATGTGCAGGCTGGAATTCAATGGGTGGAACATTGCATATCAGAGTGTGTGGGGGAGGCCAGTTCTGCTGCTGCAACTGAGGAGGGTGTTCCTGCTTTGTAGGAATGGTGAAGTGCATGCACAGTTTCATGGCATTTTCAGAATCCTTTGAAGATCGGTGGAAGACTTCTGGAACCTTTTCACAACCAGATTTTGAACTCTATGCGGCCATGCAGGTCGATGGACATCTCTCCTTGGTGCAGGCACACGACACCATGTTACTCCCATTGTCTTCACCATGTTTCCGATTTATCAGTTGGCGCAGAAAGCCACACCATCGATTTCGTGCTGCATGACTGAGCAGTTTCCTCCCCTGTGTGACTTTCGTTCGCCGAGGCAAGCCAGGTGTAGACTGCGTGACACGCTGTGCCCTACACATGTGGTATGATGGAGCAGTACATGTGGAGGCTGAGATGGTGGTGGTGGAGGGGGAGGAGGAGGCGGGACCTTGACGCAGGAGCGCAGTTTGACAACGTGGAGGAGGAGAAAGGGCGTCTCCTGTCCAAGTTGTTGGTGTGCTGGGCAGGATGCACATTCTCCCAGTGGGCCGTAAAGGACATGTTACTGGACTTGACCGTAGTTACAGCTCAGGAAGTTATCCGCGCTGGTCGTGCACTTGGAACAAAACCGATAAGCTCAATTACTGGCCCACTTTGTTCTACATATTTATGAAGTGCTGGTACTGCCTTTTTGGAAAGAAATTACGGCTTGGAACGTCTCCATTTACTTGGCTCGGACACAAGCCATTAGTTCTCTGAACGGTGCAGGTCCCAATTTGGAAAAGGGAGGGACCTGCGAGTACCAAAACTTGGACAGGAGCACGGCTCAGCTTGACTGCACCTTAGGGATGGGTTGGACTCATACTGTTGTCTCTTTGCAATCGCCTGGCTAATCGACTGCTGGCGCCATGAGTAGACGGAGGAGCAGGAGCATCTGGACCGGGAAGATGATGTCAAGAGAAACAGCTCCCTTATGCAGAGTGGTGGAGCCTTGACTGGCTGCATTGGCATGGTGCCACTGGGCGCTGCTGCTGCTGTTGCTGCGGCGCAGGATGGGACCACACCATCTGAGCCAGTTTCTCCCAGGCCACCGTCGTTGGAGAAGCGTTGCATGTGTTGACGCAGGGCCTGGTGCCAATGTTAGCTCCCTGACCCGCTTCACTTTCTGCCCACAGATTCTACATATACCTATATTCGGCTCCTCCGGCTGTCTTGCAAAGAACTGACCAACTGCCGAGTATCGGATTTTCCGCCCATCGCTCTGCAACTGAGTGGAATAATGCCGCCGCTGTGCCTAGCTGAAGCACCTGTTGCCGCTCATTTCTTGGACCTGCGAAGCGGGTTTTTAACCCCCGTGCCGCTTGGCTCCTGACCTCACACTGCTGCTATCTGATGACGAACGGCCACACCAACCCACACTTGCTGGCTGCGTCGCTGCCAGAAGCGCATAGAGCTGACGCCTCTTCTCCTGACGATGATGAAGCCCTTGCCTCACCTGGTCCAAGTGCGGTCGGCTCACATCATCTATTTGTGTTTCATCGTCCACTGCTGTCCTCTACGGTCTTGGTTATGCAGAGGGTGGACCCCTCACAATACTTGACCTCCCATGTCACTCTCAACATCTATACTTTGCCACCTACTGCAAGAAGCAGGGGATATTGGCCCCATTTCTTCGCTGCCAAGTAGCTGCTGACTGCCCTCCTCAAATTGTTCATCCTCGCTATATAGTGGCGCTGAGCCCAGACCACATAGTAGATCTCTGGCTGAGGGAACCGGATGGGACAGAAGCGGGTTGAGGACAGGTGAGGGCCGCTGACCCGCTCCATGCAAACTAAGGATTTTGTCTGACGTTCCCACCGACTCTTGGCTGGGGTTGTCAGATGTCATCTGGGAGGAAGTGGATGACCTAGTCAACCAATCAAGAACCATTGGGTTGCTGAACAACACACGGCCGCTAGATGACAGCGGCAGTTGTGGCCTCACCGAGTGACCCCTGCTGCGACGTCCCCTTGCTGTGCTGCGACCTGGGCCTGGAATGTTTGTGCCTCTGCCACGCGCAGGTGAAGAGCCTGCCACATCTCTGTCTGACATACTGTTTGTTCTAAAATGTACAGACACTGTTTGATGAAGATATCTGTATATGATAAATACACACCCTGTATTTGACTCCAAATGAACCCATTAAGAAGCTTGGGTAACCCTTGGATATAAATTGCGCTCCACAAATGGGCAGGAAAAAATTTACTTGTATGTGCCGTTTAAAAACTCTGTGTATTTTACTGAATATAAAAGCACAAACAGGCTTAATTAACCTTCGGATATGAATTATGCTACAGAATTTCTTCTGTGGCGGTGAAAAACAAAGTTTCTTTTACTGAGTACAACTGCAGAACAACGCTTAATTAACCCCTGGATGTAAATTGCGCAAAAGAATTGAGCAACCAAAAACTACGAGCTTTGTAGCGTGTTACAATGGCGTGTTTTCTATGCTACACAACAAGAGAAAAAATTGTAATTAACCTTCGCTTGTGAATTATGCTACAGGAAAATTGTAATTTTTGGCGGTAAAAAAACGGTTTATTGGAGTCACCACAGCAGAAAAACAGCGCTTAATTAACCCCTGGATGTAAATTGCGCCAAACAATTGAGCAACCACAAACTACGAGCTTTGTAGCATGTTACAATGGCGTGTTTTCTACGCTACACAACAAGAGAAAAATTTTTAATTTTTGTGAATTAGGCTACAGGAAAATTTTATTTTTTGGTGGTGAAAAAGAAGTTTTTTTGGAGTCACCACAGCAGAAAAACAACGCTTAATTAACCCCTGGATTTAAATTGCGCCAAACAATTGAGCAACCACAAACTACGAGCTTTGTAGCGTGTTACAATGGCGTGTTTTCTACGCTACACAACAAGAGAAAAAATTGTAATTAACCTTCGCTTGTGAATTATGCTACAGGAAAATTGTAATTTTTGGCGGTGAAAAAGACGGTTTATTTTTGTCACCACAGCAGAAAAACAACGCTTAATTAACCCCTGGATGTAAATTGCGCCAAACAATTGAGCAACCACAAACTACGAGCTTTGTAGCGTGTTACAATGGCGTGTTTTCTACACTACACAACAAGAGAAAAAAATTGTAATTAACCTTCGCTTGTGAATTAGGCTACAGGAAAATTGTATTTTTTTGGCGGTGAAAAAGACGGTTTCTTGGAGTCACCACAGCAGAAAAACAACGCTTAATTAACCCCTGGATGTAAATTGCGCAAAAGAATTGAGCAGCCAAAAATGAAGTGGTATTTGTATTGTAAAAACGCTGTTTCTTTCAATGAATACAACAGGAACAGGCTTAGATCCCCCTTGGATATTCAATGTGCTGTGAGCAGATAGCATTAAAATGTATATGCAGCTGCAGTGGACGCACACTGGACTTCAGATCCAATACCCCAAAAAATCAGAAATAGAACATTAAGAGAAGCAGTCTCTGAGACAAGCTGAGACACCCCCCAAAAATCGCTGTATGAAAATCAGTTCTTCAGTAAGAGCTATCACAAGCAGTCGCGGCAGCACCTTCCCTGATGAGCACAGTGAGAGCGGTATGAGCTTCCAGCGTCGCGCCCGGACTTATATAGTGCGGTGACGTCACAGAATCCCGCCGGTCTCTGATTGTCTTCACCTCTGCACATGTCATGCAGGCTATGCCCTTTCTTCCTCCCAGAGTGCTTTGCCCCATGTAACGCCATGTGCTCGCAGCCATTTTATCAATCAAAAGCACACTTCGTTCACCCGAAGTACCCCAAACTTCGACTTCGTACGGAACCGAAGTTTTCCTGAAATTCTAAACAAATTCCACTTCATTAGAATCAATTCGCCCATCTATAATTACATCGTCTTGTACTGCAATGTCTTGTGCCTGTTGTGCTTGGATTTCTCTAGACCCAAAACTGAAGCACAGCACTACGGGTCAGTATAACACTGCCAGGCATCCTACTAGCAGAGGTCTAGAAATATAACACCATGTACTAACGTATGGAACCATTACAACATCTCATGGTAATTTACGTATATATAATAATAAGGAGCAAAGCAGTGAGCTCTAGTGTTGAGCGATTGCGTTGGCTATCGAGATCGATCGATAGTTGATAGTCGGCCGCTATCGATAAGGTTTTTCGATAGTGAGCGTCGATTATGAGCGATGACCATTAAAGTCTATGGGAGAGCAACAACACCTTCATTATTACACCCAAACAAGGCTGGAGAAGCTGAAATTAACATCCACAACAGTCAAATGGATTCGTGCTACATCTTAGGATACACACTTAGGTTTTAAAATTCAATGAAAAAAAGTCTCATACCATTCACTATCCCTTTATTGTAGCACAGCCTTACACTTAATCCTGCTTCAACCAAATATTAAAAAGCGCCAGAAGGCAGTATGATTTGAACCTTCATCTTACTTGAACTGGACATTTAATATCCCTGTCCTGGGCCACAGCATGAGCCCCAAACCTGCATGACCCCCACATTTAAAAAGTGCCGGAAAAAGGAGTCTTTCAACCCCCATTTTTTTCCTGGGCTTGATATACCGTCCGGGCCACGCATGAGCCCCAAACCTGCATGACCACCCTTTAAAAAAT
>JAODAL010068013.1:0-17019 GCA_025379985.1 Phyllomedusa bahiana
CCCAATTTTTTTCCCGCTGTGAAGAGCCTGCCACCTCTCTGTCTGATCAAAATTTACAGACTCTGTTTAATGAAGATGTCTGTATATGATAAATACACACCCTGTATTTAAATCCAAGTACAACACTAACAGAATTGAGTGGATTCCCAGAATCTGAAATTCCCTAATAATAGCACAGGTGAAATTTAAATGATGGTGTACAAAAAACACTTTGTATTTCACTCTCAATATAACACTAACAGGATTGAGTGGATTCCTTGAATCTGAAATTCCCTATTAATAGCACAGGTGAAATTTAAATTATGGCGGACAAAAAACACTCTGTATTTCACTCCCAATACAACACTGACAGGATTTAGTGGACTCACAGAATCTGAAATTCCCTAATAATAGCACAGGTGAAATTTAAATGATGGTGGACAAAAAACACTTTGTATTTCACTCTCAATATAACACTAACAGGATTGAGTGGTTTTCCTTGAATCTGAAATTCCCTATTAATAGCACAGGTGAAATTTAAATTATGGTGGACAAAAAACACTCTGTATTTCACTCCCAATACAACATTAACAGGATTGGGTGCCGTCCTTACTTATAGTGCTGTGATGTCACAGAAGCCCGCCAGTCTCTGATTGACTTCATGTTTGCACATGTCATTGAGAGTCCTCCTTTCTTCCTCCCAGAGTTCTCTGCCCCATGTAACGCCATGTGCTTGCGGCCATTTTAGCAATTAAAAACACGCTTTGTTCCAGCGAATCACCATAATCTTCGGTTTTGTGCAGAACTGAAGTTTCCCTGAAATCTAAATGAATTCCACTTTGTTAGAATTGATTCGCCCATCTCTAGTTATCACCTATCTAGTATGGGGATCCATGCCTATGTTTGGCCACTGCTCCATTCAAAACGAGGGAATCTGGGTCCCTGTTTTAGCGATCGATGGGGGTTCCTAGTGGTGGGACCCTTAGTGATTGGACATTTATAACCTATCCTGTGACTAGGTTATAAATGTCAGGGTGTCACATCTCTTTAACTGTTCTGTCTCACATTATCCTCAAGAATCCCCTGGTAGAATGAAAAATTTATGGTGGCTTATACAAGGTTTTTCGTCTGATGTTGCACAATTCAATAATTTGCAACTTATATAAACTTTAGTGGCCTCATATATAAAAAAGGTCCAGGTCTAAGACTTTCTTTATTGTCCATCGCAACTAATTAGAGCTCCCTTTCAGTTCAAATAGTGCTCGAAAAAATGAAAGGAGTGCTCTAATTGGTTGCTAAGGACAACAAAGAGTCTTAGACCTAGATAGTTTTCAAACATGTCGCCCTTATGTCTTTAAAAAAGTAACATTATTAAATTATATTATGAAAAATATAATTAATTATAAAAATATTTTTTTAAATCAAATCTGCAAACTTTTTTCCCACCTGTAATATATATATAAATGATTTATTAAGCTAATACAGCAAATAAATATTAGGACATAATTATTAATTTAAATGTGGGTAATCACAGTAGCTGGCTAGCTTGGGATCACAGTCAGGTGTCATGTATTGGAGTCATAGTCAAATGTAATTTTTAAGTATAAGAGTTGGTGCCAAATGCAGATGTCAGGTTCAGTATTAGGTCCGATTCAGGTGTCCGGGCTGGCTGTCAAATTAGTGAATATGTGTTCAGGTCAGTTGTTAGGTCAAGTTATTTGTCTTAAACTTACATTAATTTGATGTTTAATTTAGATGTCTGAGGATGTTCTAGTATGGACACTATACACTTGTATGCTGTTAGCCGGCAGATTTACCTGTTCTATTAATAATTGATATTTATATTGATGAGAGGAACATGAGCGTATCCCTGAGTATACCAAGTAGATATGGTCATTTTATTTTTTTTTTCCCCTTTTTTAAAAAATGTATTTGATT
This sequence comes from Phyllomedusa bahiana, assembly GCA_025379985.1. Lineage (NCBI taxonomy): Eukaryota > Metazoa > Chordata > Amphibia > Anura > Hylidae > Phyllomedusa > Phyllomedusa bahiana. Next base: position 1,918 of record JAODAL010068013.1, read on the forward strand.
GGAATCTTTTTAAAACTGAAATAAAGAGGCTGTTTAACCAAATAAACTTCCATTTATACCTTTATTTTCCACTGCAGTTCACGTTGGAGAGCAGCACCTTGTGTTTTGAAGCTGAACAGAAAGCTTGATGCCAGGGCCTTCCCGGAGAGCAGGCTATACAGCGAATTCCCCTTTGATCATTCGGCACAGGAACTGTCGGCCATCAGCTCCACAGTGCATCGAACATTGTGTGATGAATCCCCCTGCAGGAGTTCCAGGTCTCTCGGTCATCCTCTTAGACGGGAGCGACAGCCGAAGCTTGGGGCCCACTGAGGCCAAAGGAACCGCCGGAGCTGGAACAACCACAGGCGTGGCAGAGGTTTGCATCTGGGCGTGATTGAGCTGCTGCCTCAATGGTGGACAACTGGTTCGGTGTGCTGCGCCTGTCCGGACCCAGTTGCTGTGACTGCTGGGCAACCATGGTCATTAGGTCCGCCACACTAGTAGTGGCACCTTGGCGGGATCCAAGGCCGATCATACTGGTAATGCAACCGAGGTAGTTATCCCACTGGACCACCGCAAGCGATAGTAGAAGCCCACTGCCAGGAGTGGAATGTCTAAGTATCCCGGTTATTCACCAGCCCCCGCAAAGAGGGATGACTTGCAGTGGCGGGTTCTCTACATGGTCGCTTCCACTGACAGGACTGCTCCGCGGTGGCGGCCAAGGATAGGTGTGGTACAGAATCGTCAGGCAGGCTCGTAGTCGGGGACAGGCCAGTCACATTCAAATCTTCGGCCGTATCGAAACATTTCTCCACAGTTCATGCAGGGGATGTGTCAACATTATCGTTTATAGGTATAGAAAAAGTGAAGCCGCTCATTGCAGGGAGATATCTCCCAATAAAAAATTACTCTCGAGAGAGAGCGTGGTGGATTTTTCAGTTGGCCACACGCACCCCTTTAGGATTAAATACTCAACAGGACATAATGTACCACTATTGAATTAACTTTTTATAATTACAATTATATCCATATCATGAACCCAGCTTGTATTCAGTGTGTAAGACAGTTTATTGTGAGTAATTTATAACCATATATACTTTTTAACTTGTCTATCCGTGAGTACAATTTTTCAGGATTTGATTGGTGAACTCCACTGACGCCACATAGGGGCGATACTGGAAGGTGGTTATTTAAACATACCAGGTCCCACTGTAAACATGCACAATAGAACCAAGAGTAAGGGACTTGATCCCGAAACGCGTCGGCGCGTGCGATGCCTGTTTTCAATCTGATCATGCCATGACCACTGTATTTCATCCTTGTACTTGACTTGAAGTAATCCTTTTTTTTATATGGAAAACAAATAAAGTTATTGGATTTTATCTTCATCATTTAGTCGGGCTGGAACCTCCTTCCTCTTCCTCCTCGGTGTGAAGCTGCTTCACATTTCATGCGAGTTGTTTGCTGTTAATTATGTTGGGAGTTGTCTGCCCATTAACGTTTGCTCCATCGGGACACTGGGATCTTAGAAGGTGAGCTGGTTTATATTTCACATGTTTTTGAAGACGTAGGCAAGAAGGTACGGTACAAACAGGGCAATCAGGACAAATTCTCAGAATGCCATTTCTCAATAGGCAATGGGCACTAATGATCCGGCGAGGTTAATAGGAAGAGAAAGGGCTTAAATTCGGGGCAGCACTGCAATACCAATAACTGTGTACGCTGGCCCTTTAAATTTAACACTGCCAGTGCGCGCGCGCCCTAGGGAGCGGGACCACGCGCGCCGAGGGACAGAGACAGCAGCAGCAGGAGCATGGCCGGGTAAGTGTGCCTCGGGGCCAGCAGGGGAGCAGCGGCGCTTCTCAGCAGCAGGGCACGGATGCGCCTGCAACCCGGGACGAGGATTGCAGGGGCATCGTGACACTAAAACTTTTCCTTACACTCTACTCCCACCAGCAGCACCCTTTCCCTCTATTTGCCAGTCTTTGTACATGGTATTACTGTGATTATGTGTCTTCTCTATTTATTAGATGTATGCAAAGGTAGACACACTCAATAGAAATGACTAGATATGAGCAATTTAAAGACACGACCCTAGTTCTGCAAGTCAATATTATTACTGAACCACTATGCTGATACCAATGAACACAATGGGGGTTAGGACGACTACAAAATCTGACTTAGAGGGGTTTTCTAACCATGCTGTTTCACAGAGCCACAGAAAGCTTCAGACTCACTTCCTGGTCAAACTGTGGGTGGACTAAAACAGTGAATTGGACATATGCACTCTACTATTATTCCTAGCTATTCCAGTTACAGTTAAATGACTACTGGAGGTTTGTAAATGTAGTGCACAAGGCAGCAAAGCTCTATAGAGTCTAAAGAGTTAAAGTGTGTCAGTAACTAATGTTAACAAGCTTCCATCTTGGAGATAACAAAAATAGCAGGGAGAGAGTCATCACCTCAACCATTACTCCAGCCTGTTAGAGTATGTCCACATGACATGATTCTAAATCTTAAGACATGCTCTAAGTTTTTTGAAAAACATTAAGGAGGGCAATCGTTTCTAACAAGTGGAATTCGTTTAGAATTTCAGGAAAACTTGGGTTTTTGGAACGAAGTCGAACTTTGGGGTACTTCGGTGAAAAAGGGCTTTTGATTGATAAAAGGGTGCGAGCACATGGCGCACAGGGGAAAGCACTCTGGGAGGAAGAGGGCAAAAGCCTCATGACATGTCAGAGGTGAACCAAAATCAAGACCCGGGATTCGGGAACGCCCCGCCTATATAAAGCCCGGGGGCGTACGCCGGAGCTCACACTCCCTCACTGTGCTCACAGGGAAGGAGCCCGCGCTTTACTCTTACTGAAGAATTGATTTTTATTCGTTTCTGGGGGGTGTCTCAGCTTTTTCCAGAATTGTTCCCCTTTTAAAGTTCTATTTCTAATTTTTTTTGGGGATTGATCTGAAATCCCCGTGGGGGTCCCTGCAGCGCATATACACAAAAATCCAAGTGGATCTAAGCCAGTTCCTGTTTTATTCATTTTTAAAAAACAGCGTTTTTACAAACAAAAACCACTTCATTTTTGCTGCTCAATTTTATTGCGCAATTTACTCCAGGGGTTTTAATTTAAACGTTTTTTTGCGGTTCTGACCCCAAAAAACCGTCTTTTTCAAAGCCAAAAAATATAAATTTTTCCGTAGCCTAATTTACAACAAAGGTTAATTACAAATGTATCTCTTGTTGGTGGGGTAAAAAAAACCAATTGTAAACGCTACAAAGCTACAGTTTGTGCGGGCCAATTCTTTTCCCCAATTTTTCATCCAGGGGTTAATTAAGCTTTTTTTTGCGGTGTTTGACCCAAGAAAACCCTCTTTTTTAACGCCAAAATAATAAATTTTTCCTTACCTAATTTACAAACAAAGGGTTAATTACAACTGTATCTCTTGTTGTGTGGGGGAGAAAACACGCAATTGTAACACGCTACAACACTACTATTTTGTGCTGCTTCAATTCCTTTGGCGCATATGTTACATCCATGGTTAATAAAGCGTATGTGTTTTGCTTGTTGTGCTGACAAAAATAAAACCGTCTTTTTCAACGCCAAAAATATATATAATTTTTCCTGTAGCCTAATTTCACAAGCAAAGGTTAAATACAACAGTATCTCTTGTTGTGTGGGCGTAGAAAACACGCCATTGTAACACGCTACAAAAGCTACTATTTTTATTGTGAGGGGCTCAATTCTTTGGCGCAATTTACAAACATCCAGGGGTTAATTAAGTGTTGTTTTTGCGGTTTGCTACAAAAAATAAAACCGTCTTTTTCAACGCCAAAATAATAAATTTTTCCTGTTAGCCTAATTTCACAAGCTAAAGGTAATTACAACAGTATCTCTTGTTGTGATGGCGTAGAAAAACACGCAATTGTAACACGCTACAAGCTACTATATGTGTTCTCAATTCTTTGGCGCCAATTTACCATCCAGGGGTTTAATTAAGCGTTGTTTTTGCTGGTGTGCTACAAAAATAAACCGTCCTTTTTCAATCGCCAAAATATTATAAATTTTTCCTGAACCTAAATCACAAGCAAAGGTTTAATTACAACTGATCTTTGTTGTGTGGCGTAGAAAATCCAGCAATTGTAACACGCTACAAAGCTATCTAGTTTGTGGGGCTCAATTCTTTGGGGCGCAATTTTACATCCCGCGGGGTTAATAAAGCATTGTTTTAACTGGTGTGCTGACAAAAATAAACCTGTCTATTTCAAACGCCTAAAATATATAAATTTTTCCTGTAGCCTAATTCACAAGCAAAGGTTAATTACAACTGTATCTCTTGTTGTGTGCCGTAAAAACACGCCATTGTAACACGCTTTAAACAAAGCTACTAGTTTTAATGTCGGTGCTCTCCTACCCCCACCTACCCACAACCTACCCCTCAATTCTTTGGCCAATTACATCCAAGGGTTAAATAACAATGTTTTGCTGGTGTGCAGACAAAAATAAACCGTCTTTTTCAAACGCCAAAATTATATAACATTTATCCTTGATAGCATAATATCATAGTCCGAAGGTTTAATAAGACCTGTTTGTGCTTTACATTTAGTAAAACACACAGTGTTTTTAAAACGACACATACAAGTAAACTTTCCTGGCCTTTGTGGAGCGCAATTTATATCCAAGGGTTACCCAATCTTGTACTGGGTTCATTTGGATCAAAAACAGGTGTATAATCATATACAGATATCATCATCAAACAATGTCTGTACAATTTTTAGAACAAACAGTATGTCAGACAGAGAGGTGGCGGCTCTTCACCTGCGAAGTGGCAGTGGCACAAACATTCCTGGAACAGGCCCAGGCGCAGCACAACAAGGGGACGTCGCGCCGGGGTCACCTCGGTGAGAGATGCCAAACTGCCGCTGTCATCTAGCGGGCCGTGTGTTGTTCAGCAACCAAGGGTTCCTTGGATTGGTTGACTAGGTCATCCTATTTCCCCCGATGACATCTGACAACCCCAGCCAAGAGTCGGTGGAACCTCAGACACACCATTAGTTTGGCATTGCCCGTATCGGGTCAGGCGGCCATCACCTTTCCTCAGCCCGCCATTGTCCATCCGTGTCCCCTCAGCCAGAGAGCTACTATGTGGTCTGGGCTCAGCGCCACTAAATAGCAGGATGAACAATTTGGAGGAGGGCAGATCACACTACTTGGCAGCAAAGAAATGGGCCCCCGCCCCAATATCGCCCTGCTTCTTGCAGAGGCCGCAAAGTATAGATTGGAGAGTGGCAGGAAGATGTCATGTTGTGAGAGGTCAGCCTCTGCATACCAAGACCTGACAAGGACAGAGTGACGATGAAACATGCAAATAATGATGATGAGCCGACCGCATTTGGGAGCAGGTGAGGCAAGGGATTCATTCTTCGACAGGAGAAGAGGCTGTCAGCTCGCGTCAGGCAGCAGCGCAGCCAGCAAGTTGGGTCGATGGAGGGCCGTGACTCAGCAAGATAGCGAGCAGTGTGGAGGTCGGAGCCAAAGCGGCTATGGGGTAAAAAAACCGCTTCGCAGGTCCAAGAAAGTAGCAGCACAGGGGCTCAGCGACTCAGCGGCGGCAGTAGACACTCAGTGCGGATCGTTGGCGGTAAAAATCCGAAACTCAGCGGTGTGCAGATTTTTTCTAAGACAACCGGAGGAGCCGAAATATGGGTAAAGTAGAATCTGTGGGCAGAAAGTGGAAGCGTGGCCAGGGGAGCTAATGTTAGGCACCACGGCCCTGCGACAACCACATGCATGCAGCGTCACCATCCGGTGGACCTGGGAGATACGTGGCTCAGATGTGGTGTTCCATCCTGAGCTGCAGCAGCAAGCACGCCCATGGCATGCATGCCCATTGCAGCCAGTCAGGCTCCACCACCTCTCCAGAAGGGAGCTGTTTCTCTTGACATCAGTCTCCCGGTCCAGAATGCTCTGCTCCCTCGCTACTCATGGCGCCATCAGTCGTTCAGACGAGGCCGATTTGCAAAAGAGATAACAAAAATCGTCCAACCATCCTAAGTTGCAGCAGCTGACCATGCTACCAGTCCAAGTTGTTTGATACTGCAGTCCCCTCTCTCCTCATTCCAAATGGTGTACTCAGCAACCGTTCAGGAAGAACTAATGGCTTGTGGCCGAGCCTATCTGGAGAGTTCCAAGCATAATTTCTTATTCCAAAAAGAGGCAGTACCAGCACTTCATAAATATTAAACAAAGGTTGGTTCAGTCCTTGAGCTTATCGGTTGTCCAAGTGCACGGCAAAGCGCGGACGTCTGGAGCTGTAACTAACGGTCAGGGCATACATGACCTTTACGGCCCCCTGGTGAATAGTGCTTCCAGCCCAGGCACACCAACAACTTGGACAGGAAGTACCCGCTTTTCTCCTCCACGTTGTCAAACTGCTGCACCGGCGCCAAATTCCCGCCTCTGCTTCCATCATACCACATGTGTAGGGCACAGCGGTGTCACGCAGTTCTACACTGGCATGCCTCGCGAACGAAGTCACACAGGGAGGAACTGCTTCCGCGTCCATGAGCAAGAAATCGATGTATTGGCTTTCTCCGTGCCAACTGCAAATCAGAACCATGGTGACGGACAATAGGAGGGAACATGGTGACCCAGCTGCACCGATTAGGGATGGTCCCATGCGCCCCGCATGGCGCACGTGTTCAATCTGGTTGTGAAAAGGTTCCTGAAGTCCCTTCCACCGATCTTCAAACATTCTGAAAATTGCCAGGAAACTGTGGCAATGCACTTTATCCATCTCGTAACAAGCCAGAACACCCTCCTCGAGTTGCACGGCAGAACGGCCCCCCCCAACACACTCTGTATGCGATGTTTTTCCACCCGCTGGAATTCCAGCCTGCACATGTTGGAACCGACTGTATGAACAGAAAGGCCATTAACCGATTTTTTGATGATCCCAGCAACAGAAGTACTCCCCTAGTTGTAAGCTTTGATGTCAGCCAGTGGCAGCTCATGCTGACATCCTGCCGTTTGGTTTGAGGCCATTCGGAGGCAAACGTTATTAGTCAGTCGCCAGGACTACGTGATGATAAACGTCATACCACTGATCATGTCCTGGAACAAGATGCTGACAAATCTGTCTGGCAGGGGACTGGATGACGTGGCGACTACATCTCATGGCCACTTGAGTCCGGTGGGACTGAAATGGAGGAGAAGGAGGAGGACATTGGAGCCAAAGCATTGTCTGGAGAAATGAGTGGATTTTACCCAGGTGACAAGAGAGGAGGACAGAGCATCTGGAGGAGGAGGATGAGATGGAGGAAGAGAGGCGATGAACCCCCCAGACCGTGGCAGTATAACAGTGGAAAATGGAGGTGCAGGAGCCCCTCGGAGTCACTTGTGCAGATGGCCCGCAAGCATGGCCATATTTGACTGGCTAGGGACAGAGCCGAAAAGTCAGCATTCGGCAGAGGGATGCCTTCTGCTCTCACACCCTATAGTGACCCTCACTACCTACGGTCCAAAATGGGAGCCTTTTTTTCCCAGCTATTGAGAGGAGGGAAGACGAACTCAAATACTATAGGAAATCCTCCGGTAATCAGTTGGCTGCTGCCTATGTGCGGCATCGTCGCTACCTCTGACAGGCTGACCTGGGTTCCTCAGTAGCTCATGTACTAACTACGGCCGCGGCTGTGGGGAAGGTGGGGGGGTAGGACATACCGAGCTATCAACAGTAGTTAACCTAAGTTCTGGAGCATGATGACAGCTTTCCCTTCACCCGGCTTAGTGAGAGGGCAGTCGCAGCAGCAAGGACCCTGGAGCAAGTCCCCTGAACCAACAAGTTGTTTCCTACGTGGACAGCACTCTGGCCACCTCAGTTAGAAGAACCGCTTGACTACTGGGCAGCCAAACTGGATGATGTGTTGGCCGCAACCTTTGCCGAGTTTGGCAGTGAGAAGACTGTCTTTGCCCGCCAGTTCGTGGGCATCAGAGCCGGTGTTCAAGTGCGGCGGGGGCCATCGTTACCGTCCAAGGAAAACCCGCTTGTCCACGGAAAATTGGAACGACTGACCTTTGTCAAGATGAATCAGGCGTGATTCGGCCAGGATTTCCACACAAACCAATGCCTTAGGCGTCGTCTGGGTTCAAACTACCGCCTCAGCCACTATTCTGAATGCCGCCACCGACCCGCCTGCTGCCACATCATCTGCTGCCATTTCTCATCTGCCTACCACCATTCTTTAAACCAGGGACTGGTATTGCCACCCACCTCAACACTCGGTCATGTGCCACTCTAATGACCATCATGCTGCTGCTCGCTGTTGCCGTGGCATCCACATGTGTCATATTGTGCCACTGTCTGACCTTCAATATGCTGCTGCTGTGGCTGGTGCCATGGTCTCCACACTGTGTCCATTGTGCCACTGCTTGGCCTCATGCTGCTGCCACCGTGGACCTCCCGCTCTCATCATTGTGCACTACTGTTGCTTCTCCTGTTTTGACACCACCTCCAAATGTCATTGTGCCACTGCCTGATCTCATGCGCAGCTGTTTTGTGACGTCCACACTGGAGATTGTGCCACTCTGTGGCCTAATACTGTTTTGTGGTTTTGACCCGCCTCCAGAATGTCATTGTTCCACTGCCTGATCTCATGCTGCGCTGTCGTGACCTCCACACTGTATCATGTGCCACACTGTGGCCAAATACTTTTAGTAGCCCCCTCCAGGAATGTTCATTGAGCCACTGCCTGATCCATACTGGCTGCCTATGCCCGGGACCTCCACACTGCTGTGATTGTGCCACTCGTGGCCTAATACTGTTTTGTGCCGCATCCAGAACGTCATTGTGCCACTGCTGAATATCATGCTGCTGCTGTCCGTGACCTCCCACACTGTATGATTGTGGCACTGCAGTGTCCTAATACTGTTTGCCGCCTCACGAGTGTCATTGTTGCCACTGCCTATGATCTCAGCTGCTGCTTTCGGGTGACCTCCACACAGATGTATTGTGCCATTCTGTGGCTTCCTCCTGTTTTGGGCACACCTCCACATTGTCATTGTGCCACTGCCTGACCACATACTGCTGCTGCCGTGACCTCCCGCTATCAAGTCATTGTGCCACTCTGTGGCCTTCCTCGTGTTATTCACCTCCAGAATGTCCATTGTGCCACCGGCCTGACCTCATGCTGCTGTGGCTGCCGCGTCACCAGCTCCACACTCTGACACTAATGTGCCCTTTGCACCTGAGCCTCAGCTTGTTATTTGCCAGCTTTCCGTGTGACATGACTATATAAGGCTACATTCCCGCTTGATTTTTTGGTCGTTTTTGTCCTCTAATGCCCAGGGAATTTTATAGTAAGCGATTCTAAAGCGGCGGCATTCAACTGCGTGTCAGACTAAAACACAACATTGTAAGAAGACCAAACCAAGCTCCCTCTGCATATTTAAGCATGGCACAACGTTCGACAGCACCCTGCAAGCTCTGTGCAGCCTGGAAATAGCTGCTTTTTAACGCGATTCGTCCCGAATTACTTCGGAACGAAACGAATTTTGTCGGAAAATTCGTAGAAGTGACCAAATCGAATTTTTGAGAAATTCGCCCATCTCTAAAAACAGTGGCTTTACAATCCGACCTCAGAAAAATCTGAGTCGTGTAGACTACAGCTCGGATTTTCAATTGAAGTCTAAGAGGATGATTTATAGTCAGGTTTCTAAAGTTTTTAAAACCCGAATATGCATGTAAATCTGAATGGAATTGCTTGTCATGTGGACAGACTCTAAGAACAGAGAGAGGTGACTTGTAACTAGGGAAATTTGCGAGCGAAAAAAGAAGATAAGATCTGTAACTAACTCTGAAGAAAAGCAAAATCAGAACAGCAATGTATTTTGTAATAGTCCTTATTTACCTTTGCCTGCATGTTTAACCCCTTAAGGTTTTGGACTTAAGGACAAAGCTCTTTTTTTAAAATCTGATAAGTGTCACTTTATCCGGGAATAACTTTTTAATGATTTTTACCTATTCATGTGATTTTGAGACTGTTTTCTCATGACACATTGCACTTTAAGTTAACAGTTAATTTTGGTCAAAATAATCCTTGTTTATTTGTGAAAAATGTCAAAATGTTTTGAAAATTTAGAAAAATGTTTAATTTTCAAAGTTTAAATACTTCTGCGTGTAAGACAGATAGTCATAACAAACTAAATAGTAAGTAATGAACATCTACCATATGTCTACTTTAAGATGGCATAACTGTTTTTAAACAGTCTTATGTTTTTAGGACATTAGGGGGCTCTTAAATTTTGTAGAAAATGTTAACATCTTCAAGAAAATTTGCAACACAGATTTTTTTAAAGAGCATTCCATTTCTGACCTGACTTTCTATATTAGACACCTCCATAAATGACATCTAAGAAATAGCACCCCTCAAAGTATTCAAAACAACACTTAGAAAGTTTTTTTTTTTACATTTCTAGATGTTTCTCAGAAATTAAAGCAAAGAAAAGGTGAAATTTCTCTTTTTTGCAGATTTTGTATCTATTATTTACTGGAAAAAAGTAGATGATAACAGGAAAACGCAACTCAATAATGATTCCCCTAGTTCGGTCATTTTTAGAGATATTCGATATGTGGCTCTAGCGTGCTATTTGACTTAACCACAGGCTTTAGAATGGAAGGAACACCTACTTGATTTTTGGGTCTCATTTTCATTAGGCAATATTGTAGGCACCATTACAGGTTTGCAGATACCCTAAGGTGCTAAAACTTAATAAACACCCCCCAAAAAAGACCCCATATTGGAAACTACACCCCTTATGAATATATTCAGGGGTGTAGTGAGTATATTAACTCCACAGGTGTTTCACAGATTTTTTAACGTTAGGCTGTGAAAATAAAAATAAAAATTTCCATTAAAACATAGCTTTAGCTGAAAATTTTTACAAGGAATCCTGGAAAAAAGCACTCCAAAGTTTATTACACAATTTCGGCAATACCCTATATGTAGGTGCAAACTTGTTTTGGGCATATGGCAGGTCGTACAAGGGAATGAGCACTATTTGGCTTATGGAAGACAGATTTTGGTGGGATTTTGTTGCATTTGCAAATTGTGTTTTTATGTCATTGTCGTCTGAGACCCATAACTTTTTTATTTTTTCTGTATTTGGCGCTGATTAAGTTGAAATTTTTATTGGCACCATTTTGGAGTTAAAATAACACCTTGATCTCTTTTTGTCAAGGTTTTTGGGAGATATAATGAACAAAATACAGCAAACCTAGTAGTTTTTTTTGTTTTGTTTGTTTGTTTGTTTGTTTGTTTGTTTGTTTTTTTTACAATGGTCACTGTGTGATATAAATGACACAAAATGATTACAGATATACTCAATTTGTATATTTTTATGTTTTACTGCTATTACACAATAAAAAAGAAAAGAGAACATGTGTTTGCATCGCCATAGTCTAAGAGACATAACTTTTTTACTTTTCTGTGTACAGAACTGTGTAGGGGCTTGTTTTTTGTAGGATGAATTGACATTTTCTTCGGTATTACCTTAAGGGACACATGAGTTCGCTTGCATTTTAATTTGTTTTTGGGAGGCAGGATAAAGAAAATATGGCAATCATGGTAGTGTTTTCAACAGCGCTCAGCGTGCAGTATAAGTGACATGTTAGGTTTACTCTTTTTTAACGCTGTTCATTGTACAGGTTAAATATCGTGACAGATTTAAAGGTTACATCATTACGATATTTTGGGGTGACTAGTATTTGTAATGGGTAATGGGAGGTATGCGTGTTTTCCTTTTTTTATTTTTTTACTATTTTTTTACAATTTTACTTTTTATTTTTATTTTTTTACTTTTTCCACTATGAGACTATATTCAGTGATCATTAGATCGCTGGTATAACACATTATAGTACATAGGGATGGATAACAGTTGGCAATGTATTATAACAACTGTCATTCAGCCTGTCTGGCTCCACCTCCAGGCGGGTCTGACAGGAATACATCATAAACAGCCGGGAGGCCATTATGTAGCCCCCGGTTGCCACGACAACCACTGGAAACCCGCAATCGTAAAAACAGGTAAAGTTTCCGATGGAGGATAGAGGAAGCTCCCTCCCTTCCATTACCAATTTGTCTCTAACAGGCTTAGCTAGGAAAAGGAGAGCCGTATTGTGAGTCACTGCTGTAGAACCACCCCCACCCTGAACAGGAAGTGTGACTTTTAAGCTAGTTGTGAAGAACAAGCTCTGTGAAACAGTCAGATGGGAACACCCCTTTAAAACAGTCCAGTGTGCAATTTACATGAACATATAACTATTCTACTGTTTGTTGACTATTTTATAAGTATTTTGATTATTAACTGGTATAATGAATAGCACAGTTGAATGCATTGTTTTGTGTACTCGGTGAGTTGACTGAGATGGTTTGATTGTACCCTTATGGAAAAATACAGATAAAACAATATGATATCACAAATGGTTGTTCCAAATGACAAACATGTTGTTTTGACAAACTCAATTTATGTCACAATTTACATTAAATCTAAGCAGGTAAGATGTTGGCATTTCAATATGAAAAGTGTGTTTATTATTATACATCAGAAGATGCTTTCAAAGAAGATTTATGAACTGGGACACCACCGATAAGAATAAAGGGACCAGTGGTGCTTCTGAGCTCTGTGCCCCTTTAAACTCACAGATTTTGAAATCTAAATGGTCTGTCAATAGGTAGTCCACTGGAATCAATGAGACTATAATGTGCATTACAAAAATTTGAAAGATCTGTTAGAAGATAAAAGTGAACCTTTACTTTTAAAGAAAGAACATTGAACTTGCTTTCTATTGTACATATTCCTGTTTGAACAGGTACTAATAATTATTGAATGAAAATATCCCCCAAAAAATAAAAAAAATGGATCGGACTCACAGATAAAGAGGACCAGTTGTTATGGTAAACCTAATAAAATAAAGCAATCAACATTACAAAATAACACCCCATAAATAGTCCCAAAGTTTCCAAACAGTAGGGTTTTAACCCTTAATGACACAGCCATGCATTTGTATGACTTTTTATACCATCCATGTTGCACATTTATTTATATAGTTTTTTCATTTTATGTCCTGTGTACACAAGAAAACATATTTTCTATTACACTTTCACATTTTCACGGTTTTTGCATATTTTTAGTACAATTTTCTATTTTTCACTACTAATTTACTAATTTATTTTATTATAATTCTTTCTCACTAAGAAATTAATGATAAAGCCAAAACTTTCACTTTATTGACATGGCTGGAATGGCAGTTTTTATACAGGAAAAATAGAAAAAAAAAGTGTTCATATTTATATTTTTTTTGGGGGGGGGGTTGTGTTTGGGTGTCAGTTTATTCATTAACTAACATGAAAGGGTTATTTGTTAAAAAAATATGTTATGCTAGGAAAGTTATTGCACCTAAATTGATATCTAGTGAGCTTCTCTCTAGGAACTTGTGAAGATCATATTTCAAAAGGACTGTTAGGCTAGGGCCACACAGTATAGGACAAAAACCGTTGGAAAGCTGACTTTTTGTGTCTGATGCACGGCCGTGGTTTTTGTCCCATTTTGTCCCATGGCTGTTTTAGCTTTTTTTTTCCATCGACTCGTACAATTCAATGTACAGAAAACCGATGGAAAGACGCCAGGTGCCAGCAGTTTTTACAACATGTTTGTAAAAATGCCAGCGTCAGAAAACAATTTGAAAAAAATGACCCGTGTAGACTACAGGTCGTTTTTTCTACTTAAGTCTATGGGCATGCAAAATGATCAGATTTTCAGTGGTTTTAGAATCCAAAAACTGGCAAAAGTACAATCATGTTTGCATGCTGTGTAGACATAGCCTTAGAATGAAAAGTATTCATTATATTTAACAGAGGGAGCTGGGGGGGGGTACTTTAGAGGGATTTGAAGGTATGGATTGAGGGAGAGTTTTATGAATATTGTTTTCTCATTTTTCTTTTCCTCTGCATTGTAGACACTTTTTTGGGGTGTTTAAGGAGGGAATATATTTTCTTTTTTCTTTAATGTGTAATGTAATATTTATAGAAATTAAATAGAATAAAATAAATATCATGCACTTAAAGCAATCATGCCAATTACAGACTAAAGGGTCTAAAAATTAAGCTCTGCATAAGAAGTCAACAATCAGTAAAGGTATGTAATCAATAAATCCATACTCATGTTTACCAACATCTTATATATAAGAGTAAAAAAGGAGTTCAACACACCTAAAAGCCACTCCACATATATTCATACAATACATCTCAATAGCACCACCTGTCACAAAACGTCAATGAGAATTGTTACTCCTTTATCTGCCAAGTAGAGGCAAACACAGTGAGGTTGTTCATAGATGCACAACAAGAAACAAAGGGAGACATTTATGAAAGGGTTTTCACCCTTTTCTGGAGTAAAATACACCAAAGTGAGTGGTGTGCAATGTTTGTCGTATTACATTAATTTCTTTGGTGCATTGTTCGACATTTTTTAATGTGCCAAATATGTGGGGGCATTCTGGGAAACATTCTAGGGGCGTGTTACACCACATTTGAAGTAAAACACACATTTGTGAATGTGGCTCGGCCAAATGAGGTGCATTACTGTTGGAACAGGCAGACCTATTCCAATGTGGTCTGCCTGAGTCAGAGAAGTCGAAGTGGACCTAAATTTTTTACAAGGGCAAAAAATGGCCATTATTTCTCAACTTTTACCAGTACAATAATAAAAAGTAATTTATGATAATTCTAAAACTATATAAAATGAAATTATAAAAATGTAATAAAAATTTTTATCATATAAAATTAATATAAAATATATAACATCCCAAAAATATAAAAAATATCTCCTATAAAATGTATTTCAAATTAATAGAATCTAAAACTAGTTTTAAATAACCCATTGATGATGTTCAGATTTTTTTATTTTTATTTTTTACTTCATTTCTACTACACTAAATGAAATAAATTTTTATCAGATAGTGATCAGTGTTGAAATTTATTTTTGTTGCTCTCACCTTTTATTCTACATACAGCAAGACCCAGCAAGACCCAGCACACCACAGGTCTGTGGTCCACCAAGCAAGATA
>JAODAL010068014.1:0-17019 GCA_025379985.1 Phyllomedusa bahiana
GGTCTTCCCCCAATGCGGGTCGGGAAAAGGGCCCCCGGGGGTCCCCCGTCAGCGGATACCTCCCCCCACAGAGGCGGGGCCCAGGCAAGGGGTTAAACCCGAGAGCCGGGGGGTTTTGGTGAAAGGACCTTGGCACCGGGGCAGGGAAAGGAAAGATGGAAACGAGGACCTCAAAATTTGGGTGGTTTCATGGGGTTTAGGAAAAACCGCGGAAAACCCTATGGGGTCTCCAGAAATAACGGGCAGGGGAGGGCAAGTGCGGCTGGAACCCGGACTTGGCAGCAGGAAAGGGGGAGCCACGCGGGTGGTTTGGGGCAGGTGTGGATGCCAGTGCGACATGACCCTTTGGGCCAAAACGGGGTGGTGTTTGGGTTTCAGTTAGGAACAAAATTTCTCCAGATGGACGCCATTTTCGGTTCACCACAAACTACCAGGGGCAGGCAGAGTCACTCCGGCGGGGGGCCATATTTGTGGTCAGTTCGTACTGTAACGGATTGGGGCTGATGAAATTTGGGCCCCCCAAAAAAACGGGGGAGCCCTTTTATATCCGGGGTGGGGGATCCTCAGGACCAAACCCCAGGAAAAAAGATGGCAAAAAATGCTGGGCAGTGGGTAGCCGAAGGCAGGTCCCGGGTATGGAGGTGAAAAAACGGAAGCTGCAGGGAAAATAAAAACAGGAAAAATGTTTGGTGCCAGAAAAAATTTTTTTGCAGGCCCGGTGTTAAAACGGATAATAAAGCGAAAAGGGCAAATAAAATGAGGGCAAAAACCCCGCAGTACCCGCAAATTAAGGGGCGTTTAAGCTTTTAGCTGAGGACAACAACCCAAATGAAAATTGGGGCCCGAGGGCAGGAAGCTTCCCTTTTTGGGAAACCAGAGGTCAAAGGTCTTGGGGGCCGGGGCCAAGGACCGCTGACTCCTTAAGTATATTTCGTGCCGGGCGGGGGTGCCCCCAGGGGGGGGGCCCCCTTTTTGCGCCCCAGGAAGGAAAGGGAAACTGGGGGGAAGGGCCCTGGAGACTGGACCGCCCAAAAAGGGCTGGGGACGGTGGGTGAAAAGAGCCAGGAAAAACCCCAGAGACCAAAAAGGGAACGTGAAAGGTCCATTGCGGGGGCCGAAAAAAAGGGGGTGAACCGTGAAGATTTCCAAGAAGGAAAAGTCTGTTCCCGTCTCCTTTTCCCCAAGGAACCCCAGGGGGAAAAACTCGCAAAAGAATCAAGGGGAAATGAACCTAAAGCCAAAATAGATTCTAAAATTAAGAAGTTGGGGAAAAGGTTCGAATAAAGGAACACGGCTTGGGGGGAGTTTATGTTTATGTGGGAAGTTTTCTGCCAACTTTTAAAACCAATGCCAAACCCGTCCAAGGAGTTTGGTGGCCCAGCCATTATGGATCCGGGCTGCTCAGTTGGAGAATCCATTGCTTCAGGGAAGAATTTTAAGGGGGAAAGCATTTGCCCCATTCCATATCATACGGGTGGAAACCCCCCATAAAAAAGAAAGAAAACCAAAAAACTCTAAATTGTTTCCCCTTTTTTTAAAATTTTCCTGGCTAACCCCCAAAGTGGATATCCCCTCGGTATGGGGGAAATTTGGGGGCCCAAGGGGGGTTTTTAATTTTTTTAGCCCTGCCCTTTTTTTTCCTCGAAAAAAATGGGGTTTAAAGTTTCCAAAAGAAAAAGGCCCTCTCCCCCCAATGGAAATGGAGCCCGTAGAGGGATCCCCACTGGCTCTGGGAAGGGGATAAAGAGCAAAACCCAAATTGAATTTAAATTAGGGATTCCCAAACCCACCTTTGAAGTATGCCCGCTTCTTTTTAATCTTTTTCCCCACTTTCCCTTTTCTTCCTGGGTCTCCCGGGTTTGCAAAGACAAAATTTCCAAATTTGGTTTTAAAACTGGGAAACCAAGGAGAATAAAGTTTCCCAAAGGGGGGGGGGTTGGGCCGCCCCAACGGCTCCCCTCTGAAAAAGGGCCCAATGAAGACCCCGTTAAAGGGAAAAGAAGTCAATAGACCAAACCTTTTGTATACCGGGGAATTTGCAAAAAAATGTCTGAAGCAAACAGAATGAAAGGACAAGCTTCCCCCAAACCGCCCCTATGTTTGCCCCATAGAATTGTTTCCGGGGAACCCCAATTTCCCTTTTTGGGAAAAAATTTTTTCCTTTTGGGCAGGTCCCGAATTAAAACCCTTTTAAAAGGATTACATAGAAAAAAAAAATCTGGGAAAAGGGGGTTTTCCCCGCCCTTCTTCCCACCACCCGGGGGCCCCCAATATTCTTTTTTAAAAAAAGGATGGTTCCTTGAAAAACCGTGTTTGATTATAGAGGGAATTAAACAAAAATTCCATAAAGCCCCTTTACCCTTTTAAACCAAGGGATCCCCGAGCTTCTGGAAAGAGTAAAAACATGAAAAAGATTTTTTCCAAGTTAGGACCTACGAGGGCGCCTTTTAATTAGTTGGTATCAGAGGGGGATAAAGGGGAAAAACAGCTTTTAGGTCACGTTACGGGCTTTTTTGAATATTGTGTTTTTGTTTTTTTGGCCCTTTTGGGTAACCCCCAAGCCCCCTTCCCAAACCCATCTCTTTAAATGCCATTTTTTGGGGACCTCCTGGCCAGTTCTTTGTATTTCCGGGACGATTTTTTGGTTTTCTCCAACTAAATTGGAAAGAAAACACCAGGGGACATGGGGAAACTTGTTCTAAAAAAAGTCTGAGAAAAAAATCATTCTACATCAAGTTTGAAAAGGGGTGAATTCCATCGGGATTTGAGACCCCAAATTTCCCTTGGTTTGTTTTTTTCCCCCTCAGGGTCTACAGTTGGACTTTTTAAGTATTAAAGAAAATAGTGGGACTGGCCTACCCCCGGGAAACATAAAAGAGGTTCAAGTTTTTGGTTTTTGCCAAACTTCTTTTGACCTTAAAATTAAAAATTTCTCAGAAATAATTTCTCCCATTACACAGTTAACAAAAAAAAGAATGCTTTTGGTTTGGTTCCCTAAAGGAAAAAGAGTTTTCCCCTTTTTTAAAAGCAATTTCACTTACACCCCTTTTTTAAATTTTCATCCTGAACCAAAATGTCCCTTTTCTTTTTTGGAAGTGGGATGCTTCAGACTGTGCTTTTGGGGGCCCTATTCTTTCTAAAAGAGAAACAGGAGCAAGGTTTTTAAACCCTTGGTGTGTTTTTTTCCCCCGGACTTTTATCATCTGTGGGGAAGAATTATTTTGGTGGGGAATAAAGAACTTTTAGCGTTATGTCGCACCCTTTTTAAGGAATGGGACACCATCTTCGGGGAAAACCTCCCCAGCAAATAATCGTTTTTTTCTGACCCCCGTAATTTGGAATTTGTGAGTTTCTCCCAAAAATGTCTATCTCCTCGCCAAGTTGTTGGAGTTTTTCCTAAATTTAAATTTTAAAATTTTGTAATTTCTTTAAGGGGCCCCGGGGGGGTTTCCCGTAATAGCAAGGGGGTTCCCGCAAATCAAGAATGTTCCCCCTTGTTCCACTCCTACTTTTCCGCCCCAAAAACAAATTTTTTCCTGGTCTTGTTGTGGGGTAATCCATTTTAAATCCCTTGTTTGAAGAAATAAGAAAAAGGCCTAGGGGCATAAAACCTTATTTGTTAAACCAAATGTTGATGGGGTTTTTATTTCCTTTAAAGAAAAAAGGGGATGGGGCCCCCAGGGCAGCAGCTTTTTATTACCCGAAAGGGGAAAAGACTGAAGATTGGGGGGGGCTAGCCCATGATTTTTTAAGATTGCTGGGGCCCAAAAAGGGTTTTGCAAAAGACACAGGAAGTTGTTATCCGATTTTTTTGGTGGCCCAATTATTTACAGGATTTTTAAGGGAAGTATGGGGACTTAAATGTATTTTGGGCCCCCGATGCAAGACTCCACGTTCTCCCCCCAAACGGGTTTTTTTAAACCCCTTTCCCTTCCCCTTGTAAATGGGGGTTCCATTTCCATGGACTTTATCGAAAAGGACCTGCCCTCCCTTAAAGGGGGGAAAAAAATATATTCTCTTTGTATTTGGGGCCCGGTCACCGGGGCCGGCCCCATTTCTTTCCCCATTTTCCCCGTCTACCCTCTGCCAAGGACACTGCTGACCTCTTTAAATTCGAATGTGTTTCGCCCTGCAGGGATTTCCCTGATAAAGTACCTCGGTCGTTTGGGTGCAGTTTCACCCAAAATTTTTTGGGGGCGGATTTTTTGGGCTCAGCACTGGACTTGATTTTTAATCAAACAACCGCCTTTCCCCCAACAATCTAATGGACAGACTGAACGCACAATTTTAACCCTGGAACAGTACCCGCGATGCTATATTTGTCACCACAAGATGAATGGGGTTTTATCTACTTCCTGTGGCTGCGGGTTTTTTGGGACAAAAAACTCCCCAAAAAGCCTCCACCAAAAAAAAACGCCCTTTTTTTGCAAAATTTTGGGGTTTCCAAACCAAAAATACTTTTAGATTTTCCTTTCTGTTCCGCATATTCCAGCTGCCACAGAAAAGGGTCTTACATACAGCAAAATTTTAAAAATATTGAAGGAAACACTAGGAGGGGCTCAAGAAAATTACAAAAGGAGGCCCGAAAAAAACGTCGAAGACCAGCACCAACTTTTAAAAATGGGGGATAAGGGGAGGGGTCTACCAAAAATTTGAAAAATTAGAGTGCCCTTCCCCCAAAAATGGGACAGAAGTTTGTGGGCCATATAAGATCATCAAGAATAATCAGTTCCCGTAGCTGTTGGGGTCAAAAATCCCACAAACTAGGGAAAATCCACCCGTTTTTTCATTTTATCTCTTCTAAAGCCTGCCCTTTTTCCAACCCCCTTTTCCCGGTCGTGGGTTTTCCCCCTCCATGATGCCCGTGGAGATCGATGGGGAAAGAACAGTTTGGGGTGGAGCGAATCCTTTGGGCCGGGGAATTTTTAGGAACCAGCTTTCAAAACCCTCATTAAAAAAGGGAAGGTTATGGGCCCCAGGGGAAAAAATTTGTGGGAACCCCCGTGAGTAACTTTAATGTCCTCGATTGAAAAAGACAAACAGGTATCGTCCGAGGGCCCCTTTGAAGGTGGGGGGTAAGGGCAGGAAGCTCCTGCTATACCGTGGAAATTGCTACTTTGTTTCCCTTTTAAATTTTTCCCTCAGTCAAGATGGGGGATTGGGGTCTCAGTGGTTGCCATCTTGTTTCCCGTTTCCTGTCCCCGGGGCCTATATAAACTCCTCAAGCCTGTTACTTCTGCTTGAGTATTGTGTCTTGCTATGCTTAGCTTACAGTCCTCTCGCCTAGGAAAAATCACTTCCCGTTTTTTCCTCCCTCGCAAGGGCCACCCTGCAAAAACCCCGAAATGACCTGCTTACCCCTCGGGCAGTTTTCCTGTACTCCTCACCCTTTGGGTCCTTGCTTCTCCTGCTGTTCCAGATAAAAACTTTCCCGTGCCCCCCTTGGGGTTTGTGTTTTAGCCCCCCCCATTTTGGGTTCCGCCATACCACCCGTTTGTAAACCCTTTTTGGGCATTGAGCCAGGTAAAAGGGCATGGTGAGAATTGCAATTTTTTGTATTCTTTAAAGTAAAAAAATTTTTTGTCTGTTGGCTGTCAGAAAAGGTTTTTTCCTTTTGTTTACAAAAATTTTTATCCCCCACATGGGTGGGTCCACAACGGAAAAAAACCTTTTTGTTTAAGCCCAAATTTTTTTTTTTTGCTTTTTTGGGGGAATCCCAAAATTTTGGGGTAATAAAATTCCCCAAAGTGCGGGGGGCTTTTAGTTTACCACCTGAAAGGCCTTCAGAAAGAATTTCCCTCAAGCGGGATCCTCAGTCCAAAACAGGTAGATGTTTTTTATAACAAAACTCTTTAATTTGTTGGAATTGGGCACTGTAATTTATTACCAGGGTATTTTTTTATTTTTTTTCTTATTTTTATTTTTGGAAACTTGTAAATCTTTCTTACTTAATACTTGGTCCCTTGTTTTGTGATTTACAATAGTGGATGCTCTTTGTAATGTCCAAGAGGGATGCCCTCTATTGCTCAATCTTTTTGTGATATTTTTGCATTCCACTAGGAAATCACTTGTCTGGCTACAGCTTCATCTTTCACGGGTCATTTCACCCACAGGAATAGACCTGTGGGTGTGTTTAGGGTGATAACTGCAATGGTGAAGGATAGTATTCCCCGCCGTGGCTTTACGGTAAGTTTTTGTCATGATATTTGATCCCGGTTTGCCGGATAATTTCAAATCCAAAAATTGAATGACACTGTCACTAACCTGATGTACAAAACTTAAGTTACAGAAATTATTATTTAAATAAAATATAAAAGAAGGTATGGCAGATACATCGCCCCTCCAAACAAAGAGGATATCATCGATGTATCTGCCATACCAAAAAAGAAAATGAACAAAAGGATTTTCAGGGGTGTAGATGTAGGTGAGCTCCCACCAAGCCTTGACTAAATTAGCCAGGGAAGGTGAGAACTTCGGCCCCATCGACACCCCGTCGATACAATTCTGCCAGCTTATGCTATTATAGCCCAGTGCGCACGCGCGCTGTGGTCTCTAGGTTACTACGAGCGTCCCGGAAATATCTGAGGCCAGTTATTGCGCAGTCGCGTGATTAGATCCTATTGCGCAGGCGCGCCAAAGTACCGTAGTTACGACTAGCGTCCCGAAAGTACGGGGTTCAGTGAATGCACGGCTATGGTGCTGCCGGCGTTCCTGAAATGGCACACATTACAGCTTGAGCTTGGCGGACACGACAAGGTGAGTTGCCGCTTATGATTTTCTATTGGTAGTATATATACCTGTACCAGTTAACTGTGGTTTTTATGCCATGACTAAGGGTGGAATGTCACCCGAAACGCGTTGGCGTTAGTTGGGATTAAAATTTTTAGTGCAATGCGGTGGAGGTGCCTCTCTTCTGATTTTAGTGATCTCGAAATAAAATATATTCCTTTTATTGGACTTTGGAGCCGCTGTGCCATTTATCATTTCTACTAAATGCTTGGACGTCGTGCTCTGGACGGGACACGTGCGGATGCCAACACAATAGGTGAGCTGACATTTTGCTTGTTTACCGCACTTTTATTTGAAGCAGGATACCGTCATACATTACACACAGAGTTGTTATTTTTTTTTTTTTCACTTCATCAGCTCTGAAGCTCAGTGAAGCTCAGTTGTTTACTTTGAGATGAGCTGATATCGCTGTGCTGCCGGCTGCCCTCCGGCTTCAGAGGACTTTAGAGGAGGCTGGAGGAGTCACAGCCATTCTGTAGCTCCTCTCCAATTCATTTAGCCTCTCCTCTGTATTCCCTCTCCACACTACAGAGCTCCCTGCTTCCAGAAGTCTGCAATGATTCTACCCCAGACAAAACCAGCAGATATTTCTTAATAAAGGTGTTTAGAAAGTTTTTTATTCTGACATTAACTTTTCACATTTACATTTTTTTCTCTATTCCCGGAGAACCCCTTTGTGGTTCTTTGAACAAAACTGGGCCGCACCATGTGCAATACAGGTATTTAAAAGTTATACGGATAACAAAAGGTGGTTTTTGCACCAATGAAATACACCAACAGTTACTACAAAATTTCTGTATCCAAATTTAAGTACAAGGTGGCTCTTTGAACAAAACTGGGCCGCACCACGTGCAATACAGCTATTTAAAAGTTACACGGATAACAAAAGGTGGTTTTTGCACCAATGAAATACATCAACAGTTACTAGAACATCTCTGTATCCAAATTTAAGTACAAGGTGGCTCTTTGAATAAAACTGGGATGCACCACGTGCAATACAGCTATTTAAAAGTTATACGGATAACAAAAGGTGGTTTTTGCACCAATGAAATACATCAACAGTTACTAGAACATCTCTGTATCCAAATTTAAGTACAAGGTGGCTCTTTGCAAAAAACTGGGCCGCAATACGTGCAATACAGCTATTTAAAAGTCATACGGATAACAAAAGGTGGTTTTTGCACCAATGAAATACACCAACAGTTACTAGAACATTTCTGTATTCAAATTTAAGTACAAGGTGGCTCTTTAAACAAAACTGGGCCGCACCACGTGCAATACAGCTATTTAAAAGTTACACTATGAGAAATTGCGTTTTTTGCAGCAATGACAAACGAGAACAGTTACTAGAAAATTTCTGTATCAAAATTGGTGTACAACGTGGCTATTTGAAAAAAACTGGGATGCACAAAATAAAAGGTACAATTTCACCTCAGGTGCGAGGTTTGCTGGCCAAAAAGTTGTAAAAAAATATGTCATTTCAATGCAGGTTTAGAGTCTGGACTGCACAATATGCACCCTCCTTTCCAAAGCCTGTCTGTCCATCCGCCCCCTCCCACTCCCTTCCCCGCGGCTGGACAGCGCAAGATGCTTCTTTAAAAGTCTCTGTCTAAATAAGAACTGAAATTCTCTAATCTATCTATATTCTAATGTTCACAGATAAAAGCATAGTTGTCTGTATGAATAACGATAAGAACTGTGTCTCTGAGCTGAGCTGTATTCAGAGACACGCAGCAGATGTCTTGCTCTAATGTTAGACACTGAAAGACTGATGCTGAACAGGAAACGCTGGTCTATGCAAAAAGAGGTCATGTGATTTTTCCAGCCAATGAGCTCCATACACCACAAAGTGGTGATGTTGTACATCCTCCTCACCCCCCTCTATCCTCGGAGATGATTGGCTGGCCGCCAAAATGACAGAAAACGCTGAAAATGGCGCAATAGTAATAGAATATCTGTAAGATTGTCACCTAAAATATCGCGTGATCGGACATTTTCGATCAGCCTAAAAATCGTGCCGATTTCAACTTTGTCGATTATAATCGCTCATCCCTAGTCATGATTTCCAAATAGTTCAGAGAAGGAAGAATGAACCCGGCGCACGTGCCGAAACTCAGGAGAAAGCCAAGGATGCAGCCGTATAAAATTGTCTTTTATTCTTAAAAATGTAAAGGCAGTTGAACCTCCACACTATTAAAAACAATTGACACAGTAAAACTTAAGGCGTTTCACGCTGTATACCAGCGTTGCTTCAGAAATGAATGAGATAATTTTATATTTGCCGTTATTTAAAAAAGACACGCATCAATCAAACAGATGGTGACATTTCATTGGGTGATATAGCCTTCAATCAAGTGTCATCATTAGTCACTGTGACAAAGCACAAGGCCTTGTCATTGAGGGCTGATATGTGCCACCATACCTCAGGGCTATGGTGGAGTAAGCCAGTTAAATAGGTCTGCAACCTTAGGTTGCAGACACACTGTTTAAGCTTTCATCACTGCTTTAAACAGTGGATTCCGGGCCTGGATTTTACTGGAGCAGTCTTAGAGCTGGGTGGGGGACTGCTCCCACATATCCACTCCAGGATTTCCTTGGCCTATAAAGCCAGAAGGTCAGGTGTTCTGGGTGGGGTCTGCCACTCCAAGCTTGGAGGGTGTGTGAGAAGGATCTTCTGTGTGAAGTCTCTCTGAGGACGGCTGGATTTACCCTTCTTACATGCTGCTACTTTTTGTGTATGGTGAGCTGAGCCTGTTATGTTATACGTTACTGCCTGAAGCAAGGTCCTGTTTAAGTTCTGTTTACGCATCTGCTGAAGATAAGCTGTTTATGTTCTGGACTTTCTGTTTAATAAAACCCATTAAAGTGAACGCATTTAGTGTTTGTGGTCCCTGTGATGGAGCTGACACCCCACAAGTGGTAGAGTTGATGTGGGCAGTCACGCGCTCCTGGAAGACTCACAGAGGGCAAAGAAAGACTGCATGTCCTGGATTAAAGCCGTGGCAGCAGTACAAACAGGTGTTCCCAGCATGGATGAGCTTATAAAGCAATTGGTACAAGCTAATCTCCAGCAGCAGCAGATCAGTGCCCAGCAGCAGAGTGCACACACGGAGGCCATTCAGGCCCAAAGGAAGACTAATCAGCTCCTGGTCCGTCAACTGGCCGTGCTGACAGAAACCGCTCCAAAGAAAGGGGAATCGGCAGATGACAACGCCAGAGTCCGAAAGTCGGTGAGAGAGGCGCTTTAAAAGATGACACCTGAAGACGACGTAGAGGCCTTCTTAACCATCTTTGAGAGGGTGGCAGAGAGGGAAAAGCTTCCCACCGAGCAATGAGTGGAAGTCCTGGCGCCATACCTGTCTGGGGAGCCGCAGAAGGCCTACTTTGATTTTCTGCCGCAAGATGCTAAATTCTACGGCAAGCTGATGGCGGAAATCCTCGCCCGTTTAGGGGTGAATTTGGCATTCCGTGCCCAGCGAGTGAAACATTGGGAGTATACTCAAGACAAGCCCCCCAGGTCGCAAATGTTCGACTTGTTCCACCTGGTGCAAAAGTGGCTGCAGCCGGAATCCTGTACCCCGAAACAGATGGTGGAGAGAGTCGTGATGGACTCTCAGGGAGATCCTCAGTGTGCTGATGACCTGGTGAGCCTGGTGCAGAGGTACCAAACAGTGGAAATCTCCTATGACCGACCAGTGGCCAGTAGGTCGGTTGCCGGGCGCCTCAAGAAGTGGCCCAAACCATTGCCAGAGGGACGAGTCCAAGTCCCAGCAGTTATGCTATCTACAATACATGCAAAAAAAACTTTGGGATTCTTAGTTCACATGTTTTGATCAAAAAATGCTTAAGCCACCCCCGGCTTACAACGGGATCTCAAGGCGGGTGGTCCTACTCTATTTTTACCTCTCACTAGAGTCAAATTCAGACTTCTCATTGGGTCAACAGACCACAGAGAAAAATTTAAAAAAGTACCAACCTTGCAAGCATAATGCCCTGATATAACAGCCTGTGGAGGTGGGAGGGGTGCAAGAGACCAAAATGGAGGCATCTATTCCTCCCTCTATAAATTAAAAGCAATATATGCCAAATACAACGTATAGTTCTGCACAAAAAAAACATTTCTGAAAAACACAATGTGAACCTGGGTGCCACTGGCTTGGTTGCGGTATAATTATATATATATATATATATAATATATATAATATATTATATATTATATATATATATATATATATATATATACATGCATTCCAATACCAGTGGCATACCATCTGCTAAAAGAGCTATACAATACATAGAAACCTCTAAACAAGCATTTATGCTATCCACAATACATAAAAAAAAATGAGATTCTTAGTTCACATGTTTTGAACAAAAAATGCTTAAGCCACCCCCAAGTCCCAGCAGATCTCCAGCCTGGTCCAGTGAGGAGTCTTCGCCCCGTGATATGCTGGAGGTGTCAAGGTCCGGGGCACATTGCAGCACACTGCCCCCTGTCCTCGGAGCCCATGGACTGCAACGCAAGCCGCCGCTGATCCTGGTTTGCCTACCCTGCCAACAGTGCCGTACCTCACCCTGGCAAGGGTCCCCAGGTCTGCCAGGTAACGGTAAATGGGGTAGCGGTGTGTGGACTTCTTGACTCTGGGAGTTTGGTGACCCTGTTAAGGGCCACACTCCCATATGTACTGATCCCCGGCAGGAGGGTTGGGGTACAATATATCCATGGGGACACTAAAAACTACCCGGTGACCAAGGTGACTGTGTCTACGGGGCAGAGTACCCTGTCCCATATTGTGGGGGTGGTAAGAAACCTGATGTACCCCATAAACCTAGGAAGAGACTTTACGGTATTTTGGGATTTATGAGCTCAGGCCACAAGAGTGTCCTGGATAATCCTGAAAAGGGTAATAAAGAGGAATGTGAAGTGTATAATGATGTGACCCATGAATTTCCTTTGATGGTGTTAGCAGGGGATGAAGATGAGGAATCATACCGGAAAGCTAACATCCCTGATCTGGAGGTGTCCCGGGAAAACTTTGGGACCGCCCAGCTCAGGTACCTGACGTTCAAAACCGCCCTAGAAAACGTCACTGTGATAAATGGGGTTCCTCAGGAACAAGGGGCAGATCACAGGTTTCCGCATTTCGCCCTGGTTAATGATCTACTATACCGAGTAAATAAAGTGAGAGAAGAGGTGGTGGAACAATTGCTGATTCCAGGATCCTACCGGCGGATGGTATTGGACTTAGCCCACTCTCACGTGTTGGGGGGACACTTGGGGGTAGAAAAGACCCGGGAACGAATCTTGCACAGATTCTATTGGCCAAGATGTCATAGGGAAATATTGGATTTCTGACAGTCCTGTCCCACCTGCCAATTAACTGCCCCAGTGTCACATTTCCGTAGCCCCTTAGTGCCTCTGCCCATTATAGAGACACCTTTTGAGCGCATAGCAATGGATCTAGTGGGCCCACTGGTGAAATTAGCTAAAGGTCACCAATACATTCTAGTGGTACTAAATTATGCTACCCGATACCCGGAAGCCGTGCCCCTAAGGAATTCCTCATCAAAATCCATTGCCCGAGAATTGGTGCACATATTTTCCAGGACAGGACTGCCAAAAGAGATCCTGGCCGATCAGGGAACACCCTTCATGTCCCGGGTTATGAAAGAGCTGTGTAAGGTCCTGTGTATAAAGCAGCTACGGACTTGAGTGTACCATCCACAAACTGATGGGCTAGTAAAGCGCTTCAACAAAACACTGAAGGCCATGCTCAGAAAGGTGGTGGAAAAGGATGTCCGGGATAGGGACTGCTTAATACCCTACCTGATGTTCTCTATTAGAGAAGTCCCTCATGCCTCAACAGGGTTTTCACCCTTTGAGTTGGTCTACGGACGACATCCTCGTGGGTTACTTGACATAGCAAAGGAGACCTGGGAAAGCGAGGCCAGGCCCTACAAGAGCATCATTGAACACGTGGCTCAAATGCAGGAGACGATAGCCAATGTCATGCCCATAGTTAAGGAGCATATTCTCCAGGCTCAAGAAGCTCAAAGTAGGCTTTACAATAGAACAGCCAGGATTAGACAGTTTCGCCCTGGTGATCGGGTACTCGTCCTGGTCCCCAGCGTGCAAAGTAAATTCCTAGCAAAGTGGCAGGGACCGTACGAGGTCCTGGAGAAAGTCAATGAGGTTAACTACAGAATACACCAACCAGGCAAAAGGAAACCTATCCAGGTGTATCATGTGAACCTCATCAAGCCCTGGAAGGACAGGGATGCGCCGGTTACCCCATGTCTGCTTTCCCAGTCCACAGTGGGGTACCAAGATGTCACCATTGCCGACACCCTCTCCCCCTTCCAGAAGTATCAGTGCAGGGAGCTGTTAGAGCAAAACAGAGATATGTTCTCGGATCTAGCTGGTCTTACTTCCGTGATTGTGCATGAGATTGTCACGGAACCTCATGTGAGGGTGAATATAAAGCCATATAGAATCCCTGAGGCCCGGAGACAAGTGGTATCCCAAGAGGTAGAACGGATGCTAAAACTGGGGGTAATTGAAGAGTCTAAGAGTGGTTGGTCAAGCCCGAGAGTTCTGGTACCCAAACCGAGTGGGGAATGGCGCTTCTGTAATGACTACAGAAAACTTAACAAGGTCTCTAAGGTGGATGCCTACCCGATGCCGAGAGTAGATGAACTTATTGAGAGGCTAGGGCTGGCCCGTTATATCACCACGTTAGACCTCACCAAGGGGTACTGGCAAATTCCCCTGTCAAAGGAAGCTAAGGAGAAGACTGCTTTCTCTACCTATGAAGAATGCTATCAGTACACTAGGATGCCCTTTGGTCTGCAGGGAGCCCCGTCCACATTCCAAAGGGAAATGGATCGCATACTGGCTCCCCATAGGAAATATGCCGCAGCGTACCTATATGACATTTTCATATTCAGCCAGGACTGGGAAAGTCATCTAGGGAAACTGCAGGCTATTATAAATGTGCGATGGGTATGGAGGAGACCAAGTATTTGGGGTACATTGTGGGAAGGGGCTTAATCAAACCGCAGATCAACAAGGTTGAAGCAATTCAAGGGTGGCCACACCCACTCACAAAAAAGCAGGTAAGGGCATTTTTGGGCATTGTAGGGTACTACCGCTGGTTTGTGCCGGACTTTGCCAAAATATAAACCGAGGCAGCACTTCAAAAAAGATTCAGTTTATTTCACCCAAATAAACAGCGACGTTTCGGCCCTGAACAGAGCCTTTCTCAAGCTGACCAAACAGTGACAAAGTGAGCATATATAAAGGATATAGTGACATCATCATACAATAAAACAATCAATCCATAATTGTGATAATCAATCCATAATGTGATAATAATTCATGATCAGTACACTCAAAAGTGAATATCATACGGTGCAACATGTGCCAACAGTGTTTCAAGTGAGAAAGTGTCATCAAATACAGTTCAAAAACATGTACATTATATACAGAAGTGTAAATATATTAATTATTATCATGTGAACAAGATGACAGCTTGATTAAAAGAGCTACACTTACTGACTGGAAAAGGATTATGCCGCAGGCTGTTCCGGCGTTCTTGTCAATGGACTGGGCATGCGCGAACAGTAAGAGCTCACGCACGCGCATTCACTCCTAATACCGGCGTCTCACACATGTAAAGCGCCACGCACCCGAAGACAGAAAACCCGGCGCATGCGTAATAAAAGTTTAAGCCGGGGAAATACAAGAAGTAAGCATAAATCAACATAAATCAACTATTCGCACTCAAAAACTAGACTTACCTGTACATAAACATTTTTCTGATCTAAAACATAAGGTTGAGGATTTGAGATTCATGATTTGACCACATTCCAGTTAATAAACGAGGTGGTGATCGTTAAACTATTGTTAAAATACAGAAAATTTTAAATGGTACACAAGTTAAATACTTTGCAACCTATGGGTTTAAATAATGAATTTAAGGTATATCAGCAAATGTGCCATAATAAATAAGAATCTTGGGTTTGTTTTTTCTACTCAAGATGTCATTTTTTGATTCTTACCCGATATCTTTTTGTCTCCTTCAGCTCCTTTTCTCTGAACATCTGACACAAATAATGTGTATGAATTTTTTTATTTACATTTAGAAAAATAGTTTTTTCGTTTTTTACTATTATATTTTATTTTGAATGATAAATATCTTTATCTAATATTTTTTATTTTATTTTCAGAATGTAATACTGCTGGAATGGATTATGTGCCGCTATTGCTGTAGTCTTGGGATCCCTTTCAGAATTGGACTTTGGTGTATGAATATAAAGAAGTTATCGTTACAGTATACAGCACTAAAATTGTACTAACTTGTATTTCATTGGTCTAGGGGTAGGTAGCGCTTTCATATTTTGAATATTGCGCCCACCTTTTTGGAGGCTTCCTGTGGTTGGACGGTGACGGAATCGCCCAGCTCCTTTGTGATGGCATTACACCCTGGGTTTTACCTGGGGGTTTATGCTGACACATAAGGTGGTAGATATCCTGTGATAAGGTTAAATTATTTCCCCGTAACTTAGACCTGTGGGTTTAGTTTGCTTTACTCTATCATTTTAGTACCCCGTATTGAGCTTTGTTTAAAGAGCGATCAGTGCTTATACATGTTTAACGCCTGATTCAGCTAAATTGGGTGCGCTAGAATTCTTTGTATTCCCGGTTTAAACTTCTATTACCGCATGGCCGGTTGTCTCTTTTTTGCGCGTGCGCGTTACATTGTGTGAGAAAGCCGGTATTAGGAGTGGGAAAGCGCGTGGCGAGCTCTTACTGGGTTTCCGCAGACATGCCAGTCCATTGACAAGAATGCCGGAACAGCATGCGGCATAATCCTTTTCCAGTCTGTAAGTGTAGCTCTTTTAATCAAGCTGTCATCTTATTCACATGATAATAATTAATATATATTTACACTTCCTGTTATAATATACATGTTTTTGAACTGTATTTGATGACACTTTCTCACTTGAAACTGTTGGCACATGTGCATCGTATGATATTCACTTTTGAGTGTACTGATCATGAATTATTATCAAATTATGGATTGATTTATCACAATTTGGATTGATTGTTTTATTGTATGATGATGTCACTATATCCTTTATATATGCCTCACTTTGTCACTGTTTGGTCAGCTTGAGAAAGGCTCTGTTCAGGGCCGAAACGTCGCTGTTTATTTGGGTGAAATAAACTGAATCTTTTTTGAAGTGCTGCCTCGGTTTATATTTTTGCAATTTTTGACCTTGATCCTGGTCTGGGGGCTTGCACTCTGTATATAATTTTTGAATGGGTGCTGTTGAATTCTCTCTGTTTTTAGTATTGGTTGGATCCATCAGCGTGCACCCTTAGATATTTTTTCAAAACGTGAGTTTTTTGCTATATTTTTGTGATGTCTTCTAAACCCAAATGTTTTTTCCTATTCGGAGGAAGAAGATCGAAGAATACTTCAAGGTATTTCTGGGGACGTTTCTTTTTTGAGTGATCTTAAAAGACAATGGGAGAATGAACAAAGTAAACTGATATAGACTCAATTACATTTATTAACTATGGGAGCCTATTATCAGGCGGATCGGATCCCAAGAGGTATGAGATCACATCTGACACCTAATCTTTTTGCAAACAATGAGAATTTTTGTCAAAGATTTGTTCAGATTACCAACAAATTTGCTCGTGATGTTATGCTATTGAATATGGAGTTTTTACAGAAGGAAGTTGCTATTATTAATTCCAAGATTCAAGATCTAGAAGTGACGTTATCTACATTGCTGGTGGGAGAGGATTTTCAAAAATATAAAGATGATTATCAACCATCTCTTCTCAAGTTCAAGACAGACCTGGAGGATTCTAAAAGACAGAAGTGGCATCGAGATATGGAAGATTACAAAACCGGACGTATATTTAATTGGTAACAAAGTAACTTTAATCGTTCATTTACCATACAATAGGAATTCACAAAAGAGGAAATTTCGTCCTTCCAATTCGGACACAGATGGACAAGATACCCCTTCTTTTTTAGGGCTGGATACCCCCTCTACAAACGCACAAGAAGAGGGGGCAGGAAGCACAATCGCCAATACAAGAAACAGAAACAACAGGGAAAAGAGAGAGAAGCTTCTTCAAGTGAACAAACCTAAGAACAAAAATATTTTAAATATTTCAAATATGAGTTTTCAGGTCCTGAAATAAGTGTT
>JAODAL010068015.1:0-17019 GCA_025379985.1 Phyllomedusa bahiana
TATTGCAATTTTTTGCAGCCAAGAAATCCCAATGTTCCCTTTGTCCTAATAGTAATTCACGGTAAAAAACCAACATTGATTTGAGACCCACAATCGCAAGGTATATCACATTTTTTTGTACTTCATAGATTAACCATAGTTTTACAATGAATAAGATTGTTCCAATCGAAACGCGTCGTGCGTTAGTTTTAATTTGTTTTACCTGCTACATGCCCTGTGCCATAAACATGTTTTTACTTGGATTTTAAATAAAATGAAGTTTTTTTTAAACAAAAAAATTTTCAGCTTGCCCCCCCTTACGTCTGAGGCGTTGGTTGCTAACATACAACGGATTTTTCTAATAACTCATAGGGCGACATGTATGAACGGGTTTTTTCGCCCTTTTCTGGCGTATACTGCGCCCCCCGGCCCGAATCCCCTGTCGGACGAAAGGGATGCGTGTTAGGCGTAGCGTTCGCCACTTTCAGCTGCGCCCCCATGAAGGGGGGGGGCAATGGGCCGGTTTGGGCGCGCTCTATACTCCGGGGCATGACGAGGGCGAGTCGGCAAATGCGGCGAAATGCAGCGCTCGGCAGCTCCGACAAGCAGACCGGTTTTTTTTTGGTCTAAATGCTCCACGGCGGCAAGTGAAGCAAGATCGGAACATGCGGGGAAAGCAGATAGAAGATCACGACAGAAATCTCGGGCTCCGCCGGCAGCGGGAGTATGTTTCCAAAAAAAAACGCTTTTATAAAGGCAAAAACATTGTCAAAAAAAGAGCTCAACCTTAAAAAAAAAAAAAAAAATATTTCGTTACCCAAAGGATCAATAGTTTGGGTAACGAAAATAAAGAAAATAAACAGATTTTATTGATGTAATTTTTTTTTTTTTTCGTTAACCCCCAATAAAATTCATTTTTTTTACACATCGGGGGCAACTTTTGATCTTATCGCTTATTTTGGCAGACAGTTTTATTTCAGATTGCATTTGAAAACCCATTGGAGCGTCGCTCGCTCTCCCATTGGTCCCAAAAAACCCCGGGTCTTTTAACTTAGCCCAAACACAGACTCGCTCGGAATTTCTTTTTCCCCATAGAACTCTTTTGAAAAGTAGCTCGCGCTCTGTTTGGCTAAGCTGGAGAGCCTCCGCCGCTTCAACCAATACTCGTTTCTCCCTTTTTACAAAATTTTAAACTTTCCCGCTTTGAATATGTTTTGGCAACTTTTTCCAAGGTTTAAGGGTCCCTGTCGCCCCTTTTCTGATTTCAATTTCCTCCATAGGTTAATGGGCCACTGTCGCTCCTACTGTTTGGCGGGTTTATCCGCCCAATCAGAAAGCTTAACAATTTAATTACTGTATTCCCGGCCGGTTTTTCTCTCTTTTTGAAATTTCCCTTATGTAGCCCCGTCTCGGCGAAAAAAACACGTTGTTTGGGATTTAAATGTTTTATTTTTAGAGAGGTTTTCAGCTCTTTATCTATAATTTTTTTACCTTTAAAAAAAATGATTTTTTTATTAATATTTTCATGCCGCAGGGCCTGAGCGCCGAGTTTTCATGCGCCGACTCTCCTAGACTACAAGGGGAAATACTCGCGTTGTTTGGGCGGGATACCCCAACCCACCGCTGCTCGCCAATCAGCCTTTTGTCTTTTTTACTGTTTTTGAACTGTCCCCCCTTTTAATTTTGATTGGTCTATTTTTTCCCCATGGGTTTTTTAATGGGGTCTTTGTCGCCCCTTTCCGATTGGCTGGCTTCTCCCGACCAAGAAAACGCTTTAAAAATTAAATTACTGTTTTCCCCGGAAATTCTCTCTTTTGAAATTTTCCTATGTGCCCGGGTCTGGGCGAAAAAACGCTTTGTTAGGGATTTAAGGCTTTTTTTTAAAAAGGTTTCAGCGCTTTATTTTAATGTTTTACACTTAAAAAAAATGAGTTTTTTTTATTCTACTATCCACCGGCGCTGAGCGCCGAGATTCTTGCGCCATCTCTCCTAGACTACAATGGGAAGTAGTCCGCTCTAAATTGGCTGGATAGGAAAAGCCACGCTAGCCACCAATCAGATCTTTTCTGCATTTTTATGATTTTGAACTGTCCCCCCTTTTTATTTTGTTTGGTCAAAACTTTCCCATAGGATATAATCGGTCTTTTGTCGCTCCTATTTTGAGGTCAATATTTTCTCCTGGGTTTTAATGGTTCCTGCCCTCCATTTCTATTGACCAAAGCTAGCCAAGACCCGCTACTAACCAATCACTCTTTTCGCTTTTTTACTGATTTTAAAAGTCCCCTTTGTTTCGATTGGTAAATAGTTCACATGGGTTTTAAATGGTTTTCACTTCGCTCCTATTCTATTGGCCCGGTTTCTCCCCGCCCTTTGAAAACAGCTTTCAGAATTTTGAATTAGTTTTTCCCCGCAATTTCCAATATCCTAATTTTTGAATTGGGATATTTGGAAAGTGATTTTTTTTTAATGTATTTTTTATTTTTTAGGTTTGAGCTCTTTTCTGAAATGTTTTACGGCAAAAGGCATTTTTGTTTATATCCCACCGAATGGGGAAAAGATTTCTCGCTGTTTTCCGCCTTTCTCGCATCAAAGATTTCGGCGCAGCCCCCACGCCCCAAAAAACTGGCGGGCGGGGCGGATTTTAAATTTGGATGTATGAGCGCGCCCGGCCCCGACATAAATAGGTGCAGATTTCAACCGGAAAACCGGGTGGAAAGGTGCCCCCGACGAGTTTTCATACATGCCCCCATTTTTTCCCGAAAAGAACAAACGCCATCCCATTTCAGCTTTTTGTGCAAAAGGTTGACCAGGGAAGGAAAAAACCCGAATAGGTAGAAACCAAGTGTCCTCTTTTTGGAAAAAAATTCCCTTCCCGATCCAATCGGGCAATCGAAAAAACCCTGATCAACACCCTTCCCGAAATTGACCTATAACTTTTATATTATTACACCCAAAATGCACCCAAATCTTTTTGAATTGTTTTTTAAATTCCCCATGACAATTCCTCTGAAGAGTTCCACGTCTAAATGCTTTACAGTAAAGAATCCCTTTCTATTTTATATAGAAACTTTCATTCCTCAGACATAGGGATCCCCCTTTTCTAGTAAATCCAGGGTATAAATAAATCTTGGGAAGATTCTATATGACCTTTGATGTATTTAAACATATTTATTATGCCCCCCCCCCAAATCGTCTTTTCCTAAACTAAATCCCCCAAATCTTGCAAATCTTTCGGGGCTTTTTATCCACTCATCCTTTTTTTATTTTTGTTGCCCCCCTTTGCCCTTTTCAAGCTCTAAAAATGTCTTTCCTGTGCGCTGGTCCCAAAAAACTGTCGCTATTCCATTGTGGTCTAACCGTGACTTGTTTAATGGGAGAAATGTTCTTACATTGCATCTATCCCCCTTTTTAAATACCCCTATAATTATTTGTTTTGGCAGCTGCTGTCTTACACTAGCGCTACAATTTGTTTACTGTCCCCCAGATTCCCCCAAACCCCTTTCTCCAGCTTTTTTTCCCTTTTAACTGTTTATGTAAGGGTTTTTTTCCTCCCCATTATTATTATTATTTATTTTAGAGGCCCCAGTTCCAGAGGGCTGTACATTGGGTTTGCATACTAACATGGTCAAATAGAAAAGGGGCGAAACTTAATAAATAAAATTTTGGTACAAAAGGGAAGAGGTCCCTCCCCCGGGGGGCTTACAGGGTAAAAGGGCGGGTGGGGAGAGAAAAGGGGAGTTCAGACAGTTTCGGGGGTGGCGAGCAAAGGGGGTTTAATGTTGGGTAAGGCAATTCTGAAGAGAGGGGTTTTCGGGTTCTTTAAGGTAGTGAGGAGGGGAGAGTCTGGGGTTGGGGCAGTGAGTTCCAGATGTGGGGAAGCACGGAAAAAACTTGAAGACGGGTTTTGTGAGGGCTAATAAAAGGGAGCAGAGAAGAAGATCCCTTTAGGAGCGGGGATTTGTGAGGGGGGGTTCGGGGATTTAAGGGAGAGAGTATGGAGGGGAGGGTTATGGGGGCTTTGTAGGTCAAAGTTGCAAAATTAAAGGATTCTCTGGGAATGGGAAGCCATGAAGGGATTGGCAGAGGGGGGGAGCAGAGGAGTAGGAGGGAAAGGGAATCAGACGGGCGGCAAGTTAAGGATGGAATTGGAGGTGCGAGGGTGGGGGGGGCCCCAAGAAGAAGTGCAATGTCTAGGGGAGATGACGAGGGCGTGGACAAGCATTTTTGTGCTATCAAAGTTAAGGGAATGAGCGGGGTGCGGGAGATTTTTTTTAGGTG
This sequence comes from Phyllomedusa bahiana, assembly GCA_025379985.1. Lineage (NCBI taxonomy): Eukaryota > Metazoa > Chordata > Amphibia > Anura > Hylidae > Phyllomedusa > Phyllomedusa bahiana. Next base: position 4,258 of record JAODAL010068015.1, read on the forward strand.
GGGGTGCAGGCAGGGGTGAGGGGTTTTTAGTGCGGTTTTTTTAAGGACAGATAAGACAAGGGGTTTTCCCCAAGCAGCGGGGCTTGTGGAGCCGGTTTAGAAAGTTTTTGCCTTTTAAATGTGAAAGAAGATCATGGGGGATAAGTGGGGGGGGGGGAAGATGGTGAATTCAGTTTTTCTCCACGTTTAGTTTTGAGACGGGGGAGGAGAAGAAGGTATAAGGATGAAAACAGAGGGGTTGACGGTAAAGCGGTGAATCGGGGTGGACGTAATTTTAGTATCGTCACATATGGGGGTTTGAAAGCCGTGTGTTTCTTGACTGACCCAGGCCAAGAGTGAGTAAAGAAAATAGTGGGCCCAGGCAGACCCCCGGGGGACACCCCGAGAGCGGGGGGAGAGGAGGAGGTGGGTTTTGGTGGAGCGCTGAATGTTTTAATCGGTGGGTCGAAATTCCCCGAAAGAGCCAAATCCCGGTGCCGGGGAGGAGGGATTTAAACAGGAAGGGGAAAGGTCAAAATGTCAAAGGGGGGAAAAGTTTTTAAGATAATAAAAAACGAGTATGGGGTGAGGCTTTGGGGGCTCTAGGCTTGGGCTTTGGTTAGGGCAGTTTTTATAAGTGGGGGTCAGAAGCCCCATTCAGCGGGTCAAGGAGAAAATTTGGGGGAGAGGTGAAAGGACATTTTTAAGTGGCATGCTGTTCAAGGGTTTAGAGGCGAATGGAACAGTGAGATGGGGCTAGTTGGACAGAAGGAGGGGGTCAAGAGATGGTTTCAAAAGGGAGGGTTGTGGTAGTTTTGCTTAAAGGGGGAAGGGGAAAGGTCCCAAGGTTTAAATGAAGGTTGAAGAGAGGGCTAGCGCGGGTGAGGACAGCGCAAAGGGTCGGGGATGAGGGGGGAGGCGGGGGGTAAAAATTTACGGGTAGTGAGTTAGATTTGGCGTAGAGAGGAAACTTTCAGATTGAATAGAAAAACAATTTGGGGGGAATAGTGATAAGGTGTATGGTGGGGGGGGGACGCGGGGTGAAATTTTGGTTATGAGATTGATCTTATTTAGGAATGGGGAGAAGTATTTGCCGAGAGGAGAGAGGGGGGGGGATGCGGTGGACGGGGAGGAGTGTAAGGGGGAAAAAAGTTTCTGGGGTTTGGGGCAGGGAAGATATGATTTTTGGTGAAGTAATCCTGTTTGGGGGGTAGTATGCAGATTTTATATGTTGAATATTTTTTGTATGGGCGAGGCCCTCATGGCCGCGTTTTTTTCCCCAGGGCGTTCAGAAATTCTGGAAGCCCCCCTCGCTGTTTGGTGGGTCTGTTGCCAGGGTTGTCTTTTTGATTTTGCAGATTTGTTGTGTGTGAGGGGCAACCGCATCGGAGTGGGGGTATTGTTTGTTGTGAAGGGGGTGGCTGTGTCGGGGTCATAAATAGGATGGTAGAGAGAGGGCAAGAGAGTCAGGAGAGTGTGGGGGTTAAGGTTTTTTTAGGTTTGGGGGGGGGGGGGGGGGGGCGTTTATTTGGGCGGGGGGAGAGGTGGGGGGAAAGGTGGAGAAGGGAAAACAGGTTGTGGTAGGATGGGAAAAGGAGGTGGAATGTTAAAAGGGGGGAGAGGCGGTGAAATAGGTCCCATGGTGTCCACTTATGATGGACCCAGTTGTCCACTGGAGAGGCCGAAGGAAAAGAGAGATGAGAGGAGTTTTGTTAGTAGTGGAGTGGGGGTGTTCGAATGTTTCACTGTGAAACCCCCTGTGTAAATCATTAATGAGATTTTAAAAGAGGATAGGGCCCAATTTTTGCCCCCCCTGGGTACCCATAGTAACAGGGCTTCAGTCCGATATGTACCGTTTAATTTACCACCCTTTTTTTTCTATCTCTGCCAGTTGTTTTTCCCCACTGCAAAATTTTTCCCCAGCCCAAAAGTTTTCTCATTTTATTTCCCCAACCTTTTATGTGGCACCTATAAAATTTTTTAAGAAAAATCTAGAATAGAATCCAGTGCCTCCCCCCCCATCCAGTCTGAACAACTTCCCATAGAAGTGATGAAAGTTTGAAAAACCGATCCTTTAAAAGCCCTGCTGGGAAAGGCGTTATACATTTAAATTTTTAGTGAGATACTCCAGATAGCATCTTGAGAAAAAACCCTTTAAAATTTTACCCACAACAGAGGGTTTAAGCTTTCCCGGGCCTATAGTTTTTTAGGAGCTCTTTTGACCCCTTTTTTATATTGGGGACCCCCGTTATTAGACAGTCCATAAAGATTAAGAATAGGGGCCTATCTATGACATCACTTAAATCCCTTGGGGCGCAGTGATGCCCTCAGGAACTGGGGTGTTTTTTTATTTTAATCTTCTTAAAGGGGGCGCACTTCTTTGGTTAGACAAGAAACATTTAAGTTGGAGTTTTCCCCATCCCTCTTTCCCTCAACAAAGGCTCCTCCTCGGTAAATACAGTGGAGAAAAATTGTTTTAATAGGTTTGCTTTTTTCTCATCGCCCCTTTTAAATCTCTCCCTCATTACTTCTAAAGGGGAAAATTTTCTGTTTTAATCTTTTTAAATTTATATAGTTAAAAAATATTTGGGGGGACTTTTACTTTCTAAGGGAATATGTTTACGTCTCCCGCTTTGCTGCCTTAAACATTATTTTACACACTTTTTTTTTCCCTATAGCTTTTTGGCCCTCTTCACTACCCCCCTGTTTTTTGTATTGAAACGTTTCTTTTTGTTATTTTTTTTGCCTCTTTTACATCCCTGTTGATCCACCCTTTTGGGTTTTTCCCAATAAAAGGGAAATTTTTTAATATTAGGTCCCCTATTTCCTAGATGCCCCTAAACCCGTTACCCTTTTTACTCTATCAGTCTATTGGGGGTTTAATTCAGCAGGGCTTTTCCCCTAGTCGTTCCTCACCATTTGCAAAGGTAATTACATAGTTATTGACAAAAACCCGTTTCCTTTTTGAGAATACAGGTTTCGATTCCCCCTTGTCTGGGTAGTTAAATCGCCAAATCTTTTATTTGATTTGCCTCTCATTTGCCCCGGGATACATCTTCTTGTGTTTTTTTCATTTTGGGGCCTAAGCAGACCCCTATTAGAATTATTTTGTTATGTTTCCTCCATGTGCATTTACCCTAAGATTCCCCAAGTTTTTTACCGTACCATAAATTTTCCCGCAGTTTGGCTTCAACAGGTTTTACATAGAGACAACACCTCCCCCTTCCATCCCTTTCATCTTTCTAAAAAGACTGAACCCGTAAGTGAACCCCCATCGTTTGCTCTCGTCCAAACCCCGCTAGTTATCCCCACTATGCATATTTTTTTTTCACAATTTGTAATTCTATTTTTTATTTTGTTGGTCAACTCCGGGATTGGTCAGCATGCAATTTTTGGATTTTAAATTTTTATTCCCTTTTTTCCCTTTATCTTTTTTTAAATATTTCTACATCCCCCCCTCCCCTCCACCCCCGTTTTATTCCCAACCCAGCCCATCTTCACTATTTTTCACATTCTTTGTGTTACCCTCCCTCCCCCTCCCTAGTTTAAATCTTCCTTCAAATTCCTGGCCATTTTGTCCCCCAATACAGCTGCACCCTCCCCATTTAGGTGCAGCCCATCCCTAGCATAGAGTCTGTAGCCAAAACAGAAGTCTGCCCAGTTCTCCAAAAACCCAAATCCCTCTTTCCTACAACAATTTTTTGAGCCATTTATTCACCTCTCTAATCTCCCGCTGCCTCTCAGGTGTGGCCCATGGAACAGGTAATATTTCTGAAAATATTACTTTGGAGCTCCTTGCCTTGAGCTTTTGGCCTAAGTCCCTGAAATCATTTTTAAGGACACTCCACCTACCTCTGTGCACCATGACAGCTGGATTCTCACCAGCCCCACCCAGCAATCTGTCAACCCAATCCGCGATTACCGTAACTCAGGCCCAGTAAAAAACAAAAAAATACCTGTTTGTGACGATCTCGGTCTTTGTGGCAGATTGCCCTGTATGTTCCTCTAATAATGGAGTCCCCAACTGCTAGCACCCGTCTAGCCTGCTTTGTACTCCTATTCCCCATCTTACTGGAGCAGACGGGGGTATTGTCTTGCTGCAGCAATGTTATTTCTGAGCTGATATCCCCCTCATTAGCCAATCTTGCAAATTTGTTGGGGTGTACCAGACAAACTAGCCTCCCTGAACTCTTCCCTCTACCCCTTCTTTCAAATAGTGTTGATCGATTATTAGACAAAGTTAAATCACACATTTTTTTAGTTATCAAATTTTTAGATCTGCGATAATTTGGGTTTAAAACTTGCATCATCTATTAAGACGCTCCTTTTTCGGCGTTTCCTGTCATTTTGGGGGCCAGAAAATCACTTACAAAATAAGCGGGGTTGAGATGGGTGGCGCTCATGACTGGGATGTTTGGTTGCGATTGGCTGAAAAATCAATTAAACCCCTTTTTTACATAGAACAGCCCCCCTTTCCCCCCTAGTGCTCTCAGCGTCTAGAGCAGTAGGACGTGCGCTCTGCCTGTGTCCAACAGCTCAGCGAAATTATTAATTTCTTCACAGAGAAAGTTACTTTGCTTGCCTTAAAAACTTAGTTAATTGAGTTTGGGAAGATTTTATGTAGTTAGGTAAGAATTTTAAAGGAGCATCCCCCGTGTAAAGCACGGGGGAGAGCGGGGTGGCCCCCCGGGGGCAACACAGACAAGTCTATAAAAAACGGATAAAGCACCAAGCTTAGTGTAGACATTGCATTGCAATACTTTATTATTAACTTTTTTTAAATTGAAAATATTTCCTGGATATTGGGGAGCCCGAACTCATATTAGGATACACTCTTTTCTATAACTGAGGCTTTTGTTAGTGCAAAACTCCACTTTAATTCAGTATACATTTCAATAGGTGTTTTTATTTTCATTTGCCCATTCCCATTTGTTGATATACCACCTTTCAGTTTTAAAATTTGAACAGCCCAAATTTTTTAGTCAGCCAGGTTAAGGTGCCCCAAAAAAATTGTATTATCCGAATACATTTTAATACGGGGTTTTTTTACTTTGGCGCAAAAGCTTTTTTATTGAGGGGACCCTGCCTTAAATGTGAATACTGCAATTTTGTAGCACCCCAGGTAATTGAAATTCCCCAAAAATCCCTTTGGTATTATCCAAAAACATTTCAGATACTTTTTTTTTTCATTTTGGGCGGGGCCCAGTTTTTGTTGAAAGTTTCTACTTTGTATTTTAAATTTAAAATCAAGAAATTTTTTTGTTTTTGATTTAAAGGGATTTGAGAAAAGCTTTAAAGGGGGCCGGGTCTTTTGAAAGGGAGATTTTACCCAAAAACCCCTTTTCCATACCTTCTAAAATTTTTTATATTTTGAACATGGAGCGAAACCCCCAGGGGGGGTAAGCGAGCAAAGGGGGGGGTAGGACAGGGAGGTGGAGGAAAAGGAAAAAGGGGGTGCCCCTTTCCAATTCTGTCGCCCAACCCAACGCATGCCAGGGGACCCGTCATTTTCAGGACCGTCGGGCCTGTCATCGCGGGGGTTCAGGGCCCGTGAATCTCAGTAAAAAAACCAGCGCCCGGCCAATCTGTCCTTCAGGGGTTTAATGAAACCCTGCATCCAGCAGCCCTTTACCCTCCCCCGTCCCCCAGTCAGGGCCCACAAAGTCGCCCATAAAGCATCCCCAAAGCATCCCCAAACATGAAGCAAGCCCAAAATGTCAACCTCTTTACCCCCCCACTGGGGTTTAATCCATTTTCTGAAGACCTTTTTTGAGGGACAAAATGGGGTTGGGGTCAGAAGGCATTTTAAAAATCAAGAGGCCCAGAGGAGGATTTTCTCTGCTCATTGACAACCCAGTTACTGATGCCCTCAGAGGAGGAAAAGGAAGCCGTTCAATCGGCAAAAATCCCTGGCTGTTCCGGACAACGCTTTGTGTTCAGTCCCTCTTCGGCTTTATCCCGCAGCTCCTGGATGCAGAATGTCAGTACACAAAGTCACCTGTGGCTGAATGATGATGAAGACCGACGACATTGGCGGATCCAACGTGGTCTTTCATGCAGAATTGCTTTCGAGCGCTTCATCACTGGACGAGGATGAAGATCTTGGGGTAGTGTCAGTACGGTTCCGCCTCAGAAAGGGAGATGGCGGTCGCAGAAGTCCGCTGAATTTTCCGGCCAGCCACGTTCAGCGTCAAACCCCGCTCCCTCGCTTATCTCCGTCAAAAAGGTCGGCAGGACCCTCAAGCCTGGCCTTCTTTGAGCAAGCCTCCTTGATTCACCCATCTATGTCATATGCCGCTTTGCCGTAAACGCATAAGTAGAGGCAAGAACCTTAGTGGTTAATCCATCCCCCCACCAACATGTCTAGTCACATGTCAGCGAATGCATTAGTTTGAAATGGGGGGTGCAACAACTTGGCCAAAAAAGGCCAGACGCTGACGCCGGGGCCTCCAACTCACTGGTCCGCACACTCTGATCTCCGCCTCCTCCTCCTCCAGCCACCAAGCGTTTCCTCAGCTGTCCCATGTCTCTCAGAGTCAAGTTAGGAACAGACCTCGCTTCAGCCTCCACCGACTCCCGAGTACCACCGGAGGCACCACCAGAGAACCCATGCCTACACCCGTTCCTCCGCCAGTTTGACGACCTGCACAGCCGTACAGTGCGGCCGCTCTAGGGGCAGCAGCCTTCTGTCTTCCAGTTTGGTGGGTCAGAAGAAACATTTAACCCAAACCATCCCAAAGGCCAAAAGGCCTTAATGTCGTGCATTGCCAGGCTTTTTTGGCCTTGGAAATGTTGGCCTTTCCATCGTGGTAGGACACAAGATGGTGTTCCTGCCACGTCATGGCCCTTGCCTCCCCCAATCACCAGATGGCCAGCATACATTCTTTAATGCCGAAAAGCCTTCACCTGCCCCCTGGCCAACCATCGGGGTCATCTAAAATTTCAAGCGCGTTGTCTTCATCTGTGGCACTGGAAAAGTCCATCTGACCACCAACGCGCATGGACTAGTAAGTTCACGCCCGAAAAAAAGAAGGCCCGCTATATCTCTGTGACAGCTCACTGGTGACTGGGTGGATGTCTCTGTTGGAGACGGTGGCTCTTAGGCTCGGCCACGCTCTCACAAAACCCGCAGGATGGTTGCAGGATTCTTTCCCCCAAGGTACCTCTATGGTGGCATCACGTGCCTCAGAGAAACCATGCCGTGTTGAAATTAATCTGGTTCTTGTGAGACCGTCCACACACAGGTCATTGGAGGCTGTGGACGGCTCTCCAAACGATACCGAGTGCTGGCTGGGTGCCAAGAACCTTGTGCCAGGAAAGCTGTTGTGCGATGAATGGCGATCTTGCTGGCCTCTCCTTAAGATCGGTAGGCTGGAGGCACATCCCTTGTCTGGCAGCATGTCATGAACCTTGTCGTCCATAAATTTCTAAAGAGCTTACCGTGGTCTGGATGCCTGCTGAGGAAGGGCTCGAGGTCTAATTTCAGCCCTTCCGCCGATCGTTGTCACCCTGGCTTCGGTCCCGCCTGGCTGTCTTTGCAGCGTCAGCTCGGCCTCCCCGTCAACTGTCACATTGTTGATGTGGGCAACACGCAGGAATTCCACCCTCGCACAGCTCCAGTGGATTGAGGGCATGCATTTCAATCCATTACACAGTATGAAAGTGAGCACATGGCCTGACATGTCACGTTGGTCGGAAGTCAGGGTGTTGAGGGCCACCGAGAGTGGAGGTCAGGTGAAAGAGCTCTGGCACCATCCTTGCCAGTTTGAAGAAGCCACCAAAATGGTCCCAGTGGCGGGACAATGCCCATGTCAGCATGAGCATGTGGTGATTCTTAGTACTGGAACAATCATAGGACACTCGTGAAACAAAGTCCCCCATGACGAGGAGGAGACGGACACAGATGTCTGCACACGGAGCCTTTCTCTCCATCAAATCCACAAGCCCTACAATTTTCACATTTCATCGGTCTTCATTAGAGCAGATGGTTCGGGGTCCAGAGCTAGTTTGCAAGGTGGCGCATCACTCTCAGGTGCATCATCCTCAGTTGCATTTCAGGGCTGTGTTGAAGCTGTTGTGCCTGGAGGCCAGCGGGGGAGGAGGATTGGAGAGAGGAGGTATTCCTAACACCATCGGGGTTACCTGATGTCCCTGCCTTGGAAATGGAGGTTGGCGCGAATTTGAGGCGGAGGAGGAAGATGGGAAGATCATTTTGCTAGAGGCCCCCTCGACCCAGAGGCTTGGGAAATTCGAGGCACCATCTCTCACATGAGTGCTTGGATGCTCCATTTCCTCCAACATGATCTCGCATTAAGGCCATCAAAATGAAAAACAGTTACTGGTGTTCCACCCTCCTGGATCCCCGGTACAAAACAAAACTCAGTCTTCCTTCGCACCCACCCAAATAGAGAGTAAAATGGCAGGAAATGTAGACCTTGCGATTGATCAACTGGAGACATCTGTTGCATCTACTTCATCCGTTCCCCAAATGACACGGTGTGAACAACATCAGCGACATGACAGCAGTAGAGTGCGCAAGTAAGGCCGAAGCGGCAGCAGGCGGCAGCATGCAAGGTTGGAGAAGTCCTAATGGGTTGGACCTCTGGCAATCTTTATTTACCACCTCACCACTGCATGCAATGTCCGGGCACACATCCCACAACAGAGACCAGCTTACGAATCGATTGGTGCATGACTACTGCGTCTCAACACCGATTTTTTAGTATGTGTTCGGCGGACCCAATAGACTTCTGGGTATCCTAAAATGGACGAATGGCCCGAGCTCGCACGCCACGCCATAGAGGTGTTGTCCCTGCCCAGCAAGCCAGCGTCATATCTGAGGCGGGACCTTCAGCACAGCTGGAGGAGTCATATAAGAAAACGCATCCGGCTTTCCACAGATAATGTGGATCGTTTGACTTTCATCAAGATGAATCAGGCATGGATTCTGATGATGTTGTGGCCCCAATTACCGAGTTCACCCGGCTTAGTTAGCCGGTCTACTTCACATTCCTCTTCAAACAGAAATGGTTCCTCTTGAAAACTTTTTTTTTAAATGATCATTTCTTAGGCTGTGCAATTCTTTATTTCTCTTTTCGCAACAGTTCATTTTTGGCTGGTGTTGGCAGGTAGTAACTGTAAAATAGACAGTCAAGGTTTCATGACAACACCGTACTTCTATTTACTCACTTTATCTTTAGAAGTTAATCGCATTGTCAATGGTTTTGAGGTCATGTTGGGCTGTGGGAACAGCAATAATTATGGTCCTTTGGAACAGAATATGTGGCTTTTACGTGGCATTTCTCCCTCAGCAATTTTGTAATATTGGCTGAGAAGTCATATTTATAATTTTTTGGGGTCATGTTGGGCTGTGAGATACAGCAATAATCAGGGTCGCTTTGGAACAGAAATGTGGCTTCTAATTGGGCATTTCTCCCTAAGCAATTTTTTAACAGTGGCTGAGAAGTCATTTTTATAATTTTTGGGTCCTGCTGCTTTGAAATGCAGCAATACTACAGGTCCTATTATGAAAAAAATGTTGTTTCTAACAGACATTTCTTCTTCACAATTGTCCAAAGTGGCTCAAGGGTCATGGTTTGAATTTTTGAGGGGGCATTTTGAGACTGTGACATGCAGGCTATAGCTACAGGTCCTATATTAAAAAAATGTTTCTAGACCAGACAGATTTGTTCTTCACAAATGTCCAAAGTCGGCTCAAGGTCATGCTTTGATTTTTGGGGGCTTTTGCTGTGACATGCAAGCTAATACTACATGTCCTATTATAAAAAAAATGTGTTTCTAATCAGACATTTGTTCTTCACAATTGTCAAAAGTGTGGCTCATGGGTCATGTTTTAAATTTTTGGTGGGCAATTTTTGGGCTGTGACATTGCAGCTATACTATTAAGGTCCTATTATAAAAAAATAGTTGTTTCTAACAGACATGTTGTTCTTCACAATTCAAGAGTGGCTCAAGGGTGTTGGTGGCTGTCCAGAAACATGAATATGTGAATGGACGATCTGATTGAATGGACACATATGCAAAATTTACTTGTTGGGCAAGATCTTTAACATAGCTATCAAATCCCTGTTATTGAGACAACCCATTTAATACAATAAAAAAATAGAAACAAAAGACATGGTGGGGGATTCCATCCTATTTTAAAAATGGTGTTTTCTAAGAATTAAACTACTAAAAAACTAGCATGTACAAGAATAGGCTGGTAAAAAAATTCCCTGAATTGGTAGGCAAGGGAGGTGCAGGAACACTTGACGGCAGATTTATAGGTTATTCAGAGTACATTTAATATGTAGGGCAATGGACAGAGAACAAAGTACAGAGACAATTTCCTCCAGCACTTGAGTAAAATGAGAAAAAAATGCCAAGAAAAAGGGCACCTGGGTGGAACAGGAGCGTTAAACCACCGTATTTCCAAGTGAAGCTCAATTGGTCCGCACTCATAATGGAGGGCAAGCGCTACCCAGGACAGGGACAGTATATGTCCAGTGAAACAAGAATGGTGGTTGAAAGACTCCTTTTCCGGGCACTTTTTAATCTGGGGTCAGCCGGGTTTGGGGCTCATGCTGTGGCCCAGGACAGTATAGTCAATGTCCAGTTCAACTAAAATGGGGGGTTGAAAGACTCCTTTTTCCGGCACTTTTTAAATTTTGGGGGTCATGCAGGTTTGGGGCTCATGCTGCGTTCCGGGGACAGGGATATTCAATGTCCAGTTCAAGTAAAATGATGATCAAATCATACTGCCTTCTGGCACTTTTTAATTTGTGGGTCATGCAGGTTAAGGGTCAAGCTGTGGTGCAAGACAGGGATAGTGAATGGTGGTGATTTTTTTTTCTGTGGCTTTTATAACCTAAGTTGTGTTGCCTAAGATGTAGCACAAATCCTTTTGACTGTTGTGGATGTTTAATTCCAGCTTCTCCAGCCCTGTTTTGGGTGTAAGAATGAAGGTGTTGTTGCTCTCCCATAGACTTTAATGGACATCGATCATAATCTACCATCGACTATCGAATATCTTGTCAATGATGGTCGACTATCGACCATCGACCGATGTCGATGGCCAACGTAATCGCTCAACACTATTTCTAACTGTTACCCAGCTAGCTACTTCATGTCCCTGCACCTCCATGCTGCCATCCTCCCCAGCATCTACACCTGCGAGTGGTTGCTCAGTGAGCAGCAGACTGCCAAGTTGGCAATGGATCTCAGTGTTGCCACTTGCTCATTTAGATCCAGGATCCAGGCTTCTAAATGTGCAGTGTGCACACATCTTGCACAGCAGTATGGACCCTCGAACTGTTGGTTATGGATGGCATACATTGCACTGGTTTTGCACTGGACTGCATTGTCAAACTTGGAACTCATGGGGATGTTACCAAAAAGATATACAGATACAATTATAATAAGCAGTACACTATTGTCCCCTCTAAATTCCCCAAATCTAAAATCCCTCAATCTTAAGCCCCCCACTTAAAAAAAGACACACTTATGAAGAAGACACACTCGCAGACTTGTTCACTCGCTCAAAATACTCAGCTTTAAACCTTTTTCCCAATGCTGTTTGGCTGTGCTGCAACCTCTCTTTCAAGAGCAAATATCTCAAACTCACGTTCTACAGATACAGATTGAAAAGTAGTAGCACGTGTCATATTGTGACATGCCAGCCAGTCACCACATGGAAAGAAACCAAACCTTGGGGCAGAAAAAACCCAAATGGGTTCTTCCTCTCAGGAACGTAGTGCAATAGAGGACAATGTTTTATTACAAAGGGATCTGTATAAGTTGGAGGCCTGGACAGAGAATTATCAGATGAGGTTTAACACAGATAAATGCAAGGTTATGCACGTGGGAAGGAAAAATGCAATCCATGTTTACTTGTGGAACGAAAAAACGCTGGGGAAAAAGTGACATGGAGATGGACTTGAGAATCCTCGTAGACAATATACTTAATTGTTATGACACACTGATCGGGTACGGTGTATAATGAATCCATATTTAATCAAATAAATTCTTGTGCATACAGACGTAAGCACTTCCAATGCTTCCAGAATTATAACTTAGATATACAATATACTCAAATGTCCATGTCGCGGCGTTCATTCAGCCATTTGAGCCAGTCCATATTGTAACGCCTCGCTTGCGTCTAGACGCCCTCCTGGGCTGTCCTGGGGGTACTTCCTTCAGCTCACGGGTCGCCGCTTTGATATAACGGATGGCACTCCGACACAGGCTTCAGTTTCATCTGGCTTCAGCCAGTTTTTATTCTTCCAGGCACAGTGTTTAAACCGTACTGCAGTACACAAAACAAACACATAAACAAAACCCTCAGGCCCGTCTGGCCACTGACTATACACATTCAGGTAATAGACCCTAGCTATCAGTGTCCCGGATCTACCATCCCCGACCCACAAAACACAGTATCCTCACTGTACCGTTCTAGGCTTTCCCTCAAGCCTCTTGGGGGGGGCCAGAGCCTCTCCTCAGCTCTTTCTGCCACACCAAACTCCCCGGAAGCCAGACCACGCCCCCCGAAACACTTGAAGAACAGGCTTTTTATAGCCATCCCGGTCTGGCCCAAACTCCGCATGGACCCTGGAGAAACCCGGGACGCGGAACAGCCACCCACCCATCTGCAGCTGTTCCGGGGAAGCCAACCCATAATGGCTGGAAACCAGCCATGGCACATACAGCTGTCAGCAACCTATTTGTGACAGATAGCAATTGGCTCCCCCCACAAACCCAGGCTCTTGGCGGCCCCCCTCTACTAGG
>JAODAL010068016.1:0-17019 GCA_025379985.1 Phyllomedusa bahiana
GAAAATATTTTGGAAACAAACAACCTGTGCTGACACAAATTGCTGGATTGTAATTTAAGTCAAGGTGGATATTCAACAGTCAAAAAAATTAAAATAAACACCTATCTGAAATGTAACGATAAAAGGGGAGTTTTGCAGAACAAAGGCCCTGCGTTACTAAAAATTTATTTTTATCCATAAAAATTCGGTGCCCAATATCCAGGAAATATTTCAATAGAAAACGTTAATAAAAAGATTTTTCCCTACAATGTCTACACTAAGTTTTGGGTGAACTTTACCCAATTTTCTTTATATTTTGAGCTTGTCGGTTCGCCCGGGGGCCCCCCCCCCCCCCCCCGCTCCCACCGCCGTAAATTTACAGGGGTAGATGCTGTTTTAAAAATTCTCTAGCTAACTAAAATTTTAAATCCTAATCTAACTAAATTGGCCCCGGGTCACAGCTAATAGTAAGGTTTCTCTGTGCAAAAATAGACTAATTTCGCTGAGCTGTTTCCCAGAAGGGGCCAGTCCTTCCCATGAGACGCTAAAGGGACCTGGGGCTGAACGGGAAAAACGTTTTCTATGAAAACGAGGTCAGTGATTTTTCCAGCCAATCCAACCCAACACACCCAGTCAGACGTTGCACACACATTCACCCTGCCATTCTGTAATCTGATTTGCGGGCCCCCAAAAATTTACAGGAACCCCAAAAAAGGCGCGTCTTAATAGAATGAAATTTTTAAACCCTTAAATTTACGCATGATCGGGAAAAATTCTCACCAAAAAACCTTGCCGATTTTAAACTTTGTCGAAAAAAACGCTCAACACTAGAAATGAGGAAGACGAGGCAGATGACCCGCAAGCCCCGGGCAGTTACAGTGGAGATGGAGGCAGGGACCCCTCGGGTCACTTGTGCAATGGCCCGCAGCATGCTGATTTGCCTGGCTAGTGACACCGAATATTCACACCGGCAGGGGGATGACTTCTGGCTCTCCACCCTATTTGGACCCTCGCAACGGCCCAAAAATTGGAGCCTTTTTCCCACAAATGAGAGGACAAACTCAAATAATAGGGAAACCCCCGTAGTCGTTGGCCGCTGCCTATGTCGGCATCGTCCCTCCTTGACAGGTCGACCGGGGGTTCTTCGCGCTCACGTATACCCCCGCGGCGGGGGCCGGGGGGGGGGGGTCAAAAAGGGGCGTCCCAGCTCCTCAGCAGCAACCTAAGTCGGGGTCACTGTGAGCATTTCCCCTTCACTCCCCTAGTGGGGAGGGCAGTCCCCGCGCAGCGCAGCAGCGGGGCCTGGAGCAACCCTGAACCCAGGGTGGCCTACGGGGAAAGCACTTGCCACCCCATTTAAAGGGTCCGCGGGACTACTGGGCAGCCAAACTGGATTGTGGCCGCAATTTTCCGAGTTTGCAGTGGAGCAGCTGTCCTGCCCGGCCATAGTGGGGATGAGCGGTTTTTCATGCAGGGGGCCATCTTACCCCAAAAAAACCCACTTGCCAGGGGAAATGTGGAACGACTGCCTTGCAATTTTGAATCGGGCGTGGATCGGCCAGGATTTCCACACACCCAATGCCATAGCATCAGATACTCACCATGACGCCTCACCCAAACGTGGAAAGAGTCTGGGGTTTAAACTACCTCCTCAGCCCTGTTCTGAGCCGCCACCTGCCTATGCCACACATCTGCGACAGTTTCTCCATCTGCCACCAACCCTCTTTACCAGGGGGCCGGTATTGCCCCCTACCTCCACACTCTTTATTGTGCCACGTCTGAACCCCATGCTGCTGCTGTTCTCGCCGTGACCCCCCAAATGTGTCTTGTGCCACTCTGGCCTACCCGTTTTTGCCACCCCCCAGAATTCCCTTGTGCCATTTTTGACCTCATGCGCGCTGCCATGACCTGCAACTGGTCATTTTGCCACTGTTACCTCATGCTGTGCTGTTGCGCTGCCGTGACCTCCACATGTGTCATTGTGCACATCTGACCTCTGCTGTTGCCCCCGCCGTCACCTCCACTCCTGTTGTTGTGCCACTCTGTGGCCTACTCCCGATTTTGCCACCTCCAGAATGTGATTGTGCCACTTTCTTACCTCATGCTGCTGCTTTTGGCTGCTGCCGTGACCTCCAAACTGTGTCATTGTCCACCTTTTTGGCTACTCCTGTTTTTGCCACCTCCAGAAAGTCATTGTGCCACTTTCTGACCCATGCGCTGCTGCCATACCCGCACACTGTGTCATTGTGCCACTGTTTTGACCTATGCTGCTGCTGTTTGCGCCCGGACCTCCACATGTGTCATTTTGCCACTATTGATCATGCTGTTGCTCCTGCCCCGCCCCCCTCCCCTCTCTGTTGGTGTGCCACTCTGTGGCCTACTCCAGATTTGCCCCTTCAAATGTGATTGTGCCACTTTCTGACCTTATGCTGCTGCGTGCTGCTGCCGGACCTAGACACTGTGTCATTTTTCCACTCGTTCCTATTCCCTGTTTTTGCCACATCCAAAATGTCATTTTGCCATGTCCCGACCTCTGCTGCTGCTGTGGCTGTGCCGTGACCACCACTGTCCCTTGTCCACTGCTGACCTCATGCTATGCTGTGGCTGCTGCCCGTGACTACACACTTTGTTTATTTTCCAAATCCCGTGGCCTTTCCCGTTTTTTTCCACTCCAGAATGTTTGTGCCCTGTCTACCTCATGCTGCTGCGTGCTCTGCCGGACCTAACACTGTCATTGTGCCACTGTCTGAACCCCCCTCTGCTGCTGTGGGTGATGCCCGGACCCACCTGTGTCATTGTCCCACTTGTGGCCTCTCCTTTTTTTGCCACCTCCAGAATGTCATTGTGCCACTGTCTGACCTCATGCTGCTGCTGTGGTTGGCCTTGACCTACCACTCTGTCTTGTTTCCCCTGTGGCTTTTTTCTTGTTTTTGCCACCCTCCAGAATGTCATTGTGCCACTGTCGGGCCTCATGCTGCGCTGTGGCTGCGCCGACCTACACACGTGTCATTGTGCCAATGTCTGACCTCAGCTGCGGTGGCTGCTCCCTGACCTACACACTGTGTCTTTTGCCACTGTCGAACCCCATGCTGCTGTGTGGTGCTGCCGTGACCCACCTGTGGCATTGTGACTCTGTGGCCTACTCCCTTTTTTTCCACCCTCCAGAAAGTCATTGTGCCACTTTCGACCTCATGCTCTGCTGCCATGCCGCACACTGTGTCATTGTGCCCCTGTCTGACCTCATGCGCGCTGTTTGGGGGAGGCCGTACCCCCACTCTCTTAGTGCCACTCTGTGGCCTACTCCAGTTTTTTTCCATCCAGAAGGTGACTGTGCAAATTTCTGACCTCATGCTGCAGCTGTGGGTTTTTGCCGTTACCTTAAAACTGTGTCATTGTCCATCTGTTGCCTATTCCTGTTCTTGCCACCTCCAAATGTCTTGTGCCACTTTTGACCTCATCGCTGCTGTGGCTACTGCCGGACCCACACACTGTGTCATTGTCCACTGTCTGACCCATGCTGCGCGTGGCTGCTGCCGTGACCTAACCGTGTCATTTTGCCACTGTCTGACCCTCAGGGTGCTGTGGCTGATGCCGTACCCACACAAAACGGTCATTGTGCCACTGCTTTCCTCATGCTGCGCTGTGGCTGCTGCCGTGACCTCCCCCACTTGTCATTGCCCACTCTGTGGCCTATTCCCCGTTTTTGCCACCTCCAAAAAGTCAATTGGCCACTGTCTGACCTCTCGCTTTTGGCTACTTCCGTGACCTCCACACTGTGTCATTGTCCCACTCTGTGGCCTACTCCTGTTTTTGCCACCTCCAGAAGTCATTGTGCCATGTGTGACCTTTTGCTGCTGCTGTGGCTGCTGCCGTGACCTTTCAACTTTCTTGTGCCCCTGTCTGACCTCATGCTGTGCTGGGCTGCTGCCCGGGAAACCCACACACTGTGTCATTGTGCCACTGTCACCTCTGTGCTGCCCCCCCGTCACCTCCCCTCTCGTCATTGTGCCCCCTGTGGCCCCTCCGTTTTTTCCACCTCCAAATGTGATTTTGCCACGCCCACCCTGCGCGCGGGGGGTTTTCCCACACTGTGTCATTGTGCCCCTGTCAGACCTCATGCGCTGCTGTGGCTGCTGCCTGCCCCCACCTCCGTCATTGGGCCCCCTGTGGCCTACTCCATTTTTGCCACCTCCAGAATGTGATTTTGCCCCCCTTTTGACCTCATGCTGCTGCTTGGGTGCCCGTGACCTAGACACTGTGTCATTGTGCCACTCTGTTTCCATTCGTTTTTCCTCCTCCAGAATGTCATTTTGCCACTGTCTGACCTCAGCTGCTGCTGTGGCTGCATCGTGACCTCAAAACTGTCATTTTGGGCCCCTGTTTTGGGCCCCAGTGCTGCTTTGGCTGCTGCCGGACCTACACACTGTTCATTGTGCACTGTCTGACCTCATGCTACGGGTGTGGGGGCTGCCGTGACTTACCACTGTGTCATTGTCCCCTCTTTGGTCTACTCCTGTTTTTGCCCCTCCAGAATGCATTGTGCCATGTCTGACCCTTTTGCTGCTGTCGCGCTGCCTGACCTACAACGGTCATTGTGCCCCTGTTGACCTCAGCTGCTGCTTGGCTGCTGCTGTGACCTACACACTTCATTGTGCCCCTGTCGACCCTCACTTTCTGCTGTGGCTGATGGGACCTCACCTGTGTCATTGTCCCACCTGTGGCCTACTTCTTTTTTTTTTGCCACCTCAAAATGTCATTGTGCCACTGCTGACCCCTGCTGCTGCTGGGCTGAGCGGTTTGAAAATCCACACTGTGTCATTGTCCCCTCTGTGGCCTACTTCTGTTTTTGCCACCTCAAAAATTTCATTGTGCCACTGTCTGACCTCAGCTGCTGCTGTGGCTGATGCCGTACCTCCACACTGTGTCATTGTCCCACTCTGTGGCCTACTTCTGTTTTTGCCACCTCCAGAATGTTATTGTGCCACTGTCTGACCTCATGCTGCTGCCGTGACCTCCACACTGTGTCATTGTGCCGCTGTCTGACCTCATGCTGCTGCTGTGGCTGCTGCCGTGACCTACACACTGTCATTGTGCCACTGTCTGACCTCATGCTGCTGCTGTGGCTGCTGCCGTAACCTACACACTGTGTCATTGTGCCACTCAGGGGGCCTACTCCTTTTTTTTGTCCCTCCAGAATATCATTGTGCCACGTCTGACCTCATGCTGCTGTGGCTGCCGCCGTCACCTCCACACTCTGTCACTGATGTTGCCACCTGAGCCCTCAGCTTGTTTTTTTCCAGCTGTCGCTGCCATGACTTTATCAGGCTACTTTTCCCCTTCAGTTTTTTGGTCAGTTTTTGCCCTCTTAAGTGCCCAGGAATTTTATAGTGAAGCAATTCTAAGAGCGGCGGCAGTCATCTGCGTGTCATACTAAAACACAACATTGTATGAAGACCAAACCAAGCTCCCTCTGCATATTTAAGCATGGCACAACATTCTACAGCACCCTGCAGGCTCTGTGCAGCCTGGAAATAGCTGTTTTTTAATGTGATTTGTCCCGAAGTAATTCGGAGCAAAGTTATTTTTTGCCGAGAAATCCGGCGAAGTGAACAAACCGAATTTTGGGAAATTCGCCCATTTCTAATCCATACCCATGTACACACACATGCACCCATACCCATGTACACACCCCCACACACAACCATGTACATGCAGGCACCCATGCCCATGTACACACGCACCCATGCCCATGTACACACGCACCCACACTCATGTACACACGCACGCACCCATACCCATGTACACACGCACGCACCCATACCCATGTACACATACATGCACGCACACAACCATGTACACACACGCATCCATGCCCATGTACACACACGCACCCATACCCATGTACACATATATGCACCCATTTACACACACATGCATCCGCACCCATATACACACACACATGTACCCATGTACACACGCACGCACCCATACCCATGTACACATACATACACGCACACACTCATGTACACTACCACCATACCCATTTACAACATACCACCCAACCATGTACGCATAAATGCAAACAACACCCAGTACACACCATGCACCCAAAACCAGTACACCACAAAATCCATACCAAGTACACATGCCACACCCATACCCATGTCCACCATGCACACCACCCTCCCCATGTACACACGCATGCCACGCACCCAGACCCAGTACACATACATGCACGACAAAACCCATTACACAAAAACGCACCCATACCCACAGGGCCACCACCTGCACCCATGTACCACTGTAAAAACAGCGGGAAAATAGTGGATGAAGGTATGTCCCAAGGATTTGCTGCAAACATGGGGAATTTCCAGGATTTCAAAAGGGGCCCGGGGTCCGGGGGGGACAGCCTGGTTTTTCCAAAACAGCAGAATGGCACAAGAGAAAGCACATGGGGCCACCAGGAACCGGCCCCTTGAGGGGGAAAAGTCACATTTAAAATAATAACCCATACGTTACCATGTTTCGTGTATTGAGAAAAGCTCGAGCACTTTTTTGGGGCTGCTTTTTCTGAACGGCCCTGTAGCGTGGGTGGGAGGCCGTTCACCCCCCGGGTCCGGGCTTTACCTTATCCCTAGGCCTTTTAAAAGCCTGTGCGGAAAAAACCAGTAGAGAGAAAACCTGGGACTGTTTGGGGTATCGGATCTTTTTCCCAAACGGTGTTTGACAGAAGGACCTGCTACAGACTACTAACAAACCGGGGAGTCTCTTTCCAGAGACTTCACCTGCCACACGGGGGAGTATAACATTGGGGCCCCTTTTTATGCTGGAAAATCAATTAAATTTTTTTGCTGCATGTTTAACGGCAAAACAAAAGCGCCAGTTTTTTTTTGCTTTTTTTTTTTGTTTCAAAAAAAAAACCCAATTTTTTGGTTGCCCCACCCCTTTTGGGCCCTACCTCTGTGACCGCTGCCCCAAATGGTGGAGGTTGCTATCACTTTTTGTTAAGGGAACAGCACACACGTTTTCGACTTTATATACGTTTTTTGAATGTATTCCTGGTGAAGGCTGCTACTTTCCCTGCCTAACCATCCACACCATGGAGGAACTATGCAAGCACCGGGTGCAGGCCAATGCCAACCACAAAAAAACCGTCTGTTGCGGGCAGATTGCAGTACCAAGTCAATTTTCTACCAAAAAACGGGGGATTTTCGGGTCCGCACAGAAAAAAGGGCATCCCTTGCCCGCAAAAGACCCCGATGATGACGTAGGGGGCGTATCTGGCAGTTTTGAGAGGCTGGCGGAAAGAGAGAAACCCCGGGGCCCGTGGGACGGAAAGTTTCTGGCGCCCTTTTTGATGGGGGACCGCAAAGGCCTCTTTGCCCCTACACAGAGCAACCAAGGACTATGCCCCTTAAGGCAAGATTAGGCCAGGCGGGGGAGTCCCCCTAGCGGTGCGGGCTCCAAGTCCATGATTGGGGGTTTTAGAACATAAGCCGCCCCCTCCCAGCTGTTTGATCTTCTACACCTTGGCGCAAGTGGTGCAACCTAGGTGCGGGAGTCCATCCCCATCTTAACCGGATCTCAGGGACCGCTACCCCAATGGGACACCACAAGCTGCATCTTTTGGGGTTCCCCAGGGACCCCAAGACGCGGGACCACGATTGCCCTCGGGGAGCGGTACACCACTGCAGAGCCCCTATCTGGGGCCAAGCGCAAAGCTTTTTTCCGCCGCGCCCGGGGGGAACCGTGCCCGGAACAGAGTCGGGGGGGTCCCCCCCGAAGGAGGGGTTTTGGGGGGCCCAGAGAAGACTTTCACCCCTTAAAAACCCCCGGGGGTGACTGAGCAAAGTGCGCTTTTGGGAAGGCCAAAAATTTGGGGCATAGCGCACACTCCCCCCAGCAGGGGGACCTAGGGAGTTTCCACCCGTCGCCTCTCCTTTTTTCTCACCCTGCCTGTATGCTTTGCCCCTCCCAAACCCGGGGCCCTCGGGAATGCCGGCCCATTAATGGGGTCAGTGGGGTCCCTGTTGGACTCGGGCACCTAGTTCCCCCCTTTGCGACTGCCTTTCCCATGACCGGGTTATCCCGGAAAAAGGGTGGGGGTGGTCCCATTCAGGGGAAAACAAAACCCCAAACCCACTGCGAATGACAAAGAGACTGTTTGGGGGACTCTGAGCCATGGGGGGGGTCCATCATAACCACTTGCTACACCCCCTATCCGGGAGGGACTTCTCCCTGTTCGGGGAACTGTTCACCCCCCCAAAGGGGGACCTGAGGGGCCGGACCCAACCCCTCATCCATTTCCCCGGGGAGGATGTACAAATGATCGGTGGGGGTACCACTGAATTACTCTTTACTTCCCTTAGGGTATTTGGCAGAGGCGGGGAAGATTGTCCGCCTCTGAGAAAAATATACCGGACCTGGAGGTGTCCTGAAAATTTTAGGGAGGCTCAGTTACAACCTCACCCAAAAGAATGCATGGGACCAGTAACGATACTAAATGGGGGCCGAAGAGCCAGAGCTGAGAAAAGATTTCCGCTTTTTGCTGTACAGAATTTTTGCTGTATGGGTTTTGTAGAAAAAGGGGGGAAATTGGGGGAACAACTGTTGGGTTTCCGTCCTTTAGGGAGGGTACGGATAGGGCTCACATCAGTGTGGGGGGGCATTTGGGGGGCGGGAAAACAAAAGAGCTTTTTTTTAAACTTTTTTACTGGCCCGGGTGTCATCAAATTCCCAAATTTCTGTAATCCTGCCCCACTGCCGCTAACCCTCCTATGCCCATTTCAGACCCCGTTAGTACCCTCCCCATTATCGAGGGCCATTCGAACGAATCGCTATGGATCCGGGGGCCATTAGTCAAGTCTGCTCGGGGCCACCAGTACATTCTAGTCATACTGTTATGCTACCATATCCAAGGCCATTCCCCTAAGAAACATGTCCTGAAGGGGTTTTGCCCGAGATTATCAGTTTTCTCTAGAAGGGGTTTTCCCAAAAGGGAAACCCTAACAGACCGGGGGACACCCTTCATGTCAGGTAATAAAGGGACCTGTGTAACACGCACATTACACAACTGAGGACCTGGTGTACACCCCAAACTGAGGGGTTAGTCAAAATTTTTAATAAAACCCTGAAGGGATCTAAAAAGGGGGTAAAAAAGGATTAGGACTGGATTGTTTGCTGCCATCCTTCTTTTCCCATCAAAAGGGGTTTCCTCAATCCTCCAGGGTTCTCCCCATTTGAATTGTTGTATGGAGACACCCTGGGGGTATCTGGACATCGCCAAAAAGAACATGGGAAGTGAGGGGTACCCCCTTAAAAGTTTGTAGAACACATCGCCCCCGATCAATCGCATCAGCCAGTAAACTCCCATTTGAAGGAGCACCTCGGGGGGCACAGGAGTCACAGATCGGGTATACAATAGGCCGCTAGGGAGGCAGTTTTAAACCCTGGGGGCCACGTATTTCCCCGGTTCCCACGGTCGAGAGTAAGTTTTCCCGGCTAAATGCAGGGGCCTTATAATGGTAGAGAGATTGGGAGGTAAATTATAAAAACATCACCAGGGGAAAAAAACCTTTTTCAACTTACCACAAATTTAAAAAAAGCCGGGCAGGGTAGAGAGTGGGAACGACTTGGTAGTGGGTCCGCTGGACCCCCGCAGGCGTGATACTAAGCCACCCAGGGAACGGAATCTAATTTGCCCCCCTTTTTAAAACCAAGCCCCCGCAAAGCGGGGTGGGCTTGCTGCGGGTTGAGGGGTACCGGGGCGTCCCCCCTGACGTACTTCCTCGGCCACCAGTGCAGCGAGGGACAAATATATTCCCAAATCCTGCGGTGGCAGGCAGTATGGGCAGGGGAGGCGGCAATTTCGTGGTCGTGGGCAGGCGATAAGGTCAGGCAGGCGCAATGGTTCGGTCGTGGGCAGGGGTAAGGCGGGGCAGGGCAGAGGGTTTGGAGTCAAAACTAGCAATTTGGGACACGCAAGGAAAAAAACACAGAACGCTTTCACAAAGGCACGGGCAACAAAGACCACGGGAAGTACGTGGACCAAAACTTAAATAGAGACAGCGCCCGCAATTAGCCAAAAACCGGGGCACTTCCCTTTAAATCTACAGAACGACGCGCGCGCGCGCGCTAGGAGCGCGCAGGGGATCCGCCACAAGGACACGGGCCGAAGGGAGCCGGTCAGGTGAGGAGACGGGGCGGATGCACCACGGGCCAGTGGGGCCCGGGCGGCACCCTCCCCCGCCGGGGGCCTCCGCGGGGGCACGGGGGCACCCCGGGCCGGGACCGGACCGCGGGGCAACCCGTTTCAGAGAGGCCCTAGAGTTCTCTGACACCCAATGAAGACCCCAATATCAGGGGGGTTGAAAAGGAGACGCCCTGCCAAACACAAAGACAGGAGGCCTGGGGGTTGTTACAAAACAAAAAGGGGCAAACTTCACTGACCTCCCCGGGACACAGATGTGGGACAGCATGAAAATGTACAGACCCGGGGGAAAAGTTCACGTCAAACCCACCGAACCCAGAAGCCGGAGACAGGCAGTCTCTGAGGGAAATAAGCGCGTTGGGCCTGGCGTCATTGAAGATCCAAAAGTGGTGGTTAGCCCCATGTGTTGTGCCTAACCAAATGGGACTTGGCGGGTTTCGCAACGTTTCCGCCCACTCAATGAGTATCTAATGGGAAATTTCCCATCCATGCCCCCGGGGGGATGAACTGATTTAAAAGACTGGGTCAGCCGGGACATAACAAGCCCGGGGCCTTTTAAAAAAAAGGTTCGCAAATTCCCCTGCAAAGAGGCCAAAGAGAAAACTCCTTTTTCCACTCCAGATGGCTGTTCCACTACCCAGGAAACCTTTTGGGGTTTCAGGGGGGCCCCCGCGACATTTCAAGGGCAATGGGTAAAATTCTAAAACCCCATACCAGGGACCATCTGCCTTCTAGATGATATTGTTATTTCATAGACGAAGATCCCATCTCACAAAGTACAGGCAGTACTCAGCCACTAAGGGGGGCAGGGTTTAAAAGCTAACCCGAAAAATGCCCATTGGCGGGAAAAACCCCATATTTGAGGTATATGTGGGGGGGGCACAATAAGACCCCAAATAAACAAAGAAGGCAATTCAAGGGCCACAACTCCTACAAAAAGCAGGTGAACGTTCCGGGGATTCGGCTACTACCGCAGGTTTTGCCCAAATTCCTTCAGTTGCAGCCCCGCGACCGACCTAAAAAAAGGGGGGAAGGGGAGTGATGGGAAAGGTCTGAGGGGGCAGAGAAATCATTTCAGGCCCTAAAAAAAACCCCCTGTAGCCACCCGGGGTTGGGGGCCCCGGACTTTAGTAAAGAGTTTTTTATCCAACAACCCTCAAGGTGGGATTGGGCGCATCATGCACAGGATGAAAGGGGAGGGGCCCCCATTACTATTTGATTTGGAAACTCACGTCCTGTGAAAGAAACTATTCCATAGTAGAAAGGGATGTCTGGGATAAAGTGGGCTTTGGGGTCTTTTTCGTACACGGCAGGAAAAATTCAGGGTTGGGGACAATTTATGCCCCCGTTAAGTGGATGACCAAACAAGGGCAAAACCAAAGGGTTTTCAAGATGGTTCCTGGCCCTGCAGGGTTTTTAAAATTTTTTTGGGGAGAACAAGGGGGGGAAAAACATATAAATGCTACGCTTTCAAGGGTCCACTTTTGGTGGGTTCAATCCCAGTCCCCCCGGGCCCTTGGGCAGAGGGGGGGATGGGGTTTAACAACAGCAGGAAAATATGAGGAAGGAAAGTCCCTAATTACTGCAAACAGTAGGGAATTCCAGGGATTTCAAGAGGCCGGGCCATGGGGCAGCCTGGTCTTTCCACAACAGCAGAAGGCACAAGAAACTCAAAAGTGGGGCCCCCAAGGAACCGGGCCTTGGGGGGAAAAGTCACATATAATAAGTAACCATACTTTTCTCATGTTTGTGTATTGTAGTATAGCCTTCAGCTTTATTGGGGGCTTTTTTTGAACGGGTGTAGCGGGGGGGGAGCCCTTCACCCCTCCGGTCCAGCTTTTTACCCCTATCCCTAGCCTTTAAAAACTTCAGGAAGAGACCATGAAGAGTCAACCTGGGACGATTGGAACAGGAGCATTTCTCCAGACGGGGCTGACAGGAAGGAGCCTGCTACAGACCAAACTAACCAGAGTCTGCTTTCCAAACTTCACCTCCCATGGGGAAGTATAACATGTGTGCCTTTTTATCTGGAAATATCTATTATTTTTTGGGTGCATGTTTAACGCTACGTAAGCCGACTAAGACTCGTGTTTTTTTTTGCTTTTTGTTTTTTCTTTAAAAAAAAAACCCCCTATTTTTGGGTTGCAAACCCTCCCATTTGTGCCTACCTCTGTGACCGCTAGTCCCCACAACACGCACTCACCCATACCCATGTACACACGCATGCACACGCATGCAGCCATATACACACACATAGCCATTTACACATGCACACCCATACACACAAATGCACAAAAATGTACACACCCACAACCATGTACACACATCCCCCTTGTTCCTAAACATATACACAAACACACAATGTACCTAAGCACCATGCCAGTCCCATTATGGTGTTCACAAGCCATAGAGGAGGGGGGAGTCACAGCAGGGAACAGCAGCAGCAGCTTCCTGCTTGTGTAGAGTGCCATGCTGAGAGCGCCCCTCCTCTCTGTTCCAACTGTGAGCTCCGGCTGAGGCTTTCAAAGCGCTCAGACCTGAGAGCTCTCTGTAGGGGGCCGCTCCGCTGCTGCAGTCTGTGATTTCTGCCCACATATAAAGCAGCAGCGCCGAACACCCTACCCACCCCCACCAGGCTGAAGGAGACCCCAGCTGGGGAGGGAGGCAGGGACGTAGTAAAAAAAAAACAAAAAAAAACATGTGTGTACATTCTGTCTAGTGCCGGGTGCCGCCCCCTGCAGGGTGCCACCGTAGGCACATGCCCACGAGTGCCTAGTGGCAAATACGGCCCTGCCTATAGACTTGAATAGGGGAGAGCTGCGTGACCTATCACTCAGAAAGGGATTTAGCTTCATGGTAAAACCTTTTTTAAGTAGCAGCCAAATACTGCCCTAAACTCCCTGAATTCTGATCATCATCAAATGTGACTACATCTATTGAAACAGAAGTTTTGGCAGTTTGCTGATCTCAAATATTCAGGCATGTGTTAATTCAATGCTATGGGGGAAAGATAGCAGCAATGATTTTTAAAGAACAATTGCGCTGCCCCCAGTCCTGGCGTGGGGTTTTTGAATATTTAAAAACAATTTTTTTCAAGTCATTCAATGATACTCATTTTTAAAACCCGATAAGTTAATCCAAGTTGGGGAAAATTGTTTAAACAATTCACAATCCTTCAAAGAGCAGATGTCCTGGCAAATTCACCCTAATATCAGATCATGTGATATAAGCGTTACACTTTAGACTCTATGGGCTTCAGTTAGTTTGTTAAATGTTCAAGTTCATGACAGTACAGTTAGAAAAAGACTGAATAACTATAGTTTATTGAAAAAGGTTGCCAGGAAAACGTCTAAAAAAGAATAGTAAACATGCTTTAAAGGGGTTTTGAACCTAACAAGGCATTGTCTTTGGGCATAACATGATAAAATAGAAGATAAGACCATACTTACCTCCTGGCACTCCGTTCACTCCCACTGCTGTCATTAACCGGGGTGTAAACGTGAAGTTCATCGTTCAAGTGAAGGTACAATCACAGACCACAACGTCCCCTGCACGTGACCTCTGTGGCCTGTAAGTGGCTGCAACTGTTTCGTGAATAAAGACTGTTTAATGCTACTGCCAAGGTGTACTTACCGGAATTTAACAGAGTCAAACCTCTTTTGGGGGTTTAGGGGAAGGATCGGGCCCTTTGGGAACTTGACCAAGGATGGGTAGGGGATTTTAAGGAGTGTGTCCTAGCACTAAGGGGGATATGTATGAAGCCCCATTTGCTATATTTTTAAATGGGTGCAATCCTATCGGCCTTTTTAACAAAAAACCCTGGGACTTTGTAATGCACCTGAGATCAGGGGCATAATGGAGGCGTGTCGCATTTCAACCGTACAAAGCTACGCATTTATAGCTTCAGTATGGCAAATCCGGGTGCATTACTGTTGGAACATAAACCCCTTAAAAGTGTTTTACCCAGCCAAATGTTGCTTTGTACTAGAAAGAGCTTGATCTATACCCCGAGAAAAGGTTTATAGATTTTTGGCGCATTCTACCCACTATTTTGGCAAAAAATGGCGCCTGGGCGCCAAAAATCATACATCTGAGGAAGCAAGTTTGTACGCTCGCGAAAAGCGTAATGTTTTAGCAAAATAAATCAATATTTTTTAAATCTTTTTGTGCCTCTAGATTTACTTTCCCCTTTGAAACTTTAAGTTTTCAAATTTTAATTTTTTTAAACCTTATAATTGGGGGACCTTTGGGGTCCCCTTAAAACTTTCCGGGGGGAAAGCTGGGGACTTTGGGGTTTTAAATTCAGCGGGGGGAGCTTTTAATGAATTTGGCGTGCTGACCCTTTAAGTACAGCCAAAAGGGGGAGCACTTTACCCCCCCTATTTTTGAGTGGTGTTTTAAAAAAATTTTACCCCGCTCTTTTTTCCAGCAAAATCTACCCCCCCAGGGTTTTGGGGTTTTGTCCACAGATCACGGAGGTTTCCCCCTTTTTGATTCAAAAAAAATTCTATCCCCAAGTCCCCCAAGCTGTCTCTGCCCCCTTTACCAACGCAACCCAAGTGGTCGGGAAAACGGGTGCGTACCCCACCTTGAATATTCCAACACAAAGCAGACAAGCAACAAACACAAAAGGGGTCAGGCGAAAAAAAGGTCAAATCAAAAGAAGGGGAAAAAGGTAAAAGTGTCAGGGAAAAACTGAACTCAAAGAATGGGACAAGACAGAATTCCAGATATCCACAATAAAAAAAGCACAAATAGCTAAAGCAAAAGTATAACTAGCACATCCCCTAGAATTTATCTAAATAGGATGTCAGGTTGCCCTGAACCGAAAAAAAACAGAAAACCCAGACTAAAGGGGGGGGCGCTCTCATAATAGCCCCAAGTTTTCAGCCTAGAACCAGGCGAGAAAAAAATGGGGGAGCAAGGGGTTGCAAGTCCACAATCCCAAAGCAAGGCAGGTCAGAAATGGACACAGAAAACATTAACACAAGATGGGAAAATCATTTTCCTCATACCTTCCAAAAAAGACTGGCCACCCAAACTTCATTTAATCACAGCTCCTTAACCTGTTTTCCTCAGCATGGTTTTCATCAAGATCCGTAGAATCTATGGAACAACACCTGACTTTGTTTCAGAAAATGACTTTCTTTTGCCCCTCTTCCCCAAACGTCAAATTTGGGAGGGCAAACAATAGTTATCCCTTGGGCTATTTTCCCCCCTAAGCGTGGGTCCCCTTACTCCTCCAAAGTGACCCCGAGCCCTCTTGGCTTTCTTAATTATGTTCATCTTTTTTGGGGTTCGTTTAGGTGGGCGACCTTTCTTGGGGAGGGCAACATTGTGCTATATTTTGTTTATTTATGGATACGGGTTGAAAATGCTCCAGAGATGTTCAAAGCTTGGGATACTTTTTTAAAACTTAACCTGCAATAGATTTGCCATAACTTGTTTACTTATGTCTCTAAAAAACCTGAGGTCTTCAAAAAACACGTAGTTATACAATAAAAAATTTAATAAAAATTTGTATCATTAACTTTTTAGGGGACTTCTAAAGGCAATTGATTACACTGGATTTCATTTTTGGGGTATCAGGTAATGGACTGCAACATATCACACCACACTTTCAGTTTTTTAATTTTAAAAAATTTTGGAAAATACTTTCCCCTTTGGTTTTCTATATAAATCAAATATCAATAAAAAACATTTAGTTCTGGGTGTAAATTAAAATTGAGAACATTCAAAGGGAAAATGAATCCTTTTCCAACCCACCTTATTACAATGCATGAGGGCCCACATTCCGAGCACCAATTTTTTTGAATCATAAAAAATAAAAAAAAAAAACAAAAAAAGCTTACTTTTGTAGCTCAAACGCCCCAAAAAAGAAAAGGGGGGATAGCTTTTTATGAATTTTGGGTAGCTTTTCCAAAAGTTAATTATATTCCAATAGTCGTAATTTTAAAAAGTCATACCATAAATCTTTTGGAATAAAACAAGTGGGGACAAGTGTCTGTGGGTAACACTGTTCCTTTCAGCACTGGGTTCTGGTTAAAAATTCCACCAAAACAACATCTGGGAAAGGGTGTATTTCTTTGTTTTTTCATGGGTTTCCTGGTTAACTCCTGGATACTCTGGCTAACCCCACACTACAAAAATATACTCATAGGTTAATTTTTAACCATGAATAAAAACCCCCGCACTGGCCCTCACACGACTGACTGTCATGTGAATAGAGGCATGCTTGCGGCTTCCTCTCCTTTCACTCTATTGGAGCTTCCAAAAATCAGCACTCATTTTTGAATAAACTGATTGCAGGATAGGTACCATAAGGGGCAAAGAGTAGTCACAGATGAACAGAAGGTGTGGGCAGACAGAATTTGTTTTATAGTTAAGGACAAGCCAAGATCAGGCAGGCCAACAGGAACGAAGGGCAGACAACCGATCAAGACCAGGGAAAAAAAAAGGGAATCCGAAAAAATAAGAACACACCAAGGGTCTGGGAAACATGAGTGGATCTCTTTAAATACTCAGCAAACAAACACATCCCCATATCGAATAAGGGGCAAGGAACCCAAGGAAAAAGTTTTAGTTGTCAAGATGGGGGAATTACAAGTAGGGGCAAAAACGAGATGCAAGAAATAGCATCTTTAAACCCAATGGAGGCTCTCCTGAGACCCAACGATACTGGATTCATAAATAGCCGGGGGAAACACAGTTTCTGTAGACTTGGGCAAACGTAAAACAAAACGCTGATGCAACTCCTAATGCAGGATAAAGGCTGGGAAAAAACTAAACAAGGTCATCAAACTTCTCCATTGATGGGGGAATGGGGAGGG